>CM076405.1:34962310-35238768 GCA_038363315.1 Mugilogobius chulae
TGGCAGACATGTGAGCACTGAGCAGAGAGCAAACGCTCAGCGCATTTCATTTCTTCATTAGGCTTATTTATTTATGAAAATGAGTCAGATTGAAAAGCACAGAGGCTTTATTCTTTCACAGTTGAAGGTAACCCTGTCATGTCTCTCAGGGCTGATTTCCCTCATAATGAGCGACAGAGGATGGAGGCCGATACATTCCTTTTGCATTCATTTATTTTTTACTCTGAATAGTGTGATTAGTTTCAGAAACATTATTTCTCAGCGCAGACTTGTTGTCACCATGTTTAGTAGACAGCTTACACAACCAAAATCTACGGACTTGCAGATGGGAGAAAAAAAGGCAACTGTCCAAACGGTGGTCCCAGACGGAGGAGCCGCGGGGTCATCGGGTACACGGGAGAAGACACGAGACTGCGGAGACATGGTCCGTGTCCTGTCAGAGAGACTTGACTTGGATTGTCTCTCTTGACTTGAGTCTTGACCTCTCTTAAACTTGGAACTTGACTTAAAAAAAAAATAAAAAATCATCATAATTTTAACAATATTAAATGTGTATTCAATTATTTTTGTCTTTAGAAACCCATCAGTACATATCAAATGTGTTTTATAACATTGACTAAGAACCATTTAAAAGTCATTGTTCAAAAGTCACAGACTCGACTCTAAACTGACTTTTAAACTTGTAATCTTTATCGAAGCGTGCACGTCCCTCTGAGATTTGGAGAGCTCGTTCTCCCAGAGAAAACATTTCATATGAACAAGACAATCTAAAACAGAGACACAATTACAAACGTGACAGGCCGGTGATTGCATTTCTGTGTCTTTCAGAGGAGTGTCAAAGTGTGCTATGTACGTACAAGTTTTTAGAGATCACAGTTTCCTATAAGCCCTTTCAATCTGTAGTCTGACTTTTCTATCTTTCCCTCCAAACGTGTGAGGTCAACCATGCAAGCACACAACACAGACAGCTCCTCCACAAAACACCAATGAAAAACTGTTTCTCTGGGTTAAAACAAGGAAGATTTTGAAATGAAAGCTCAGATGATCTTTTTCCCCAAATGTAGCCTTAATTTGGTGTGGTAGTTCTCTTGGTAAATATTTATCATAGTTTTACAGCAGTAAAGATGCAATTTATTAAGAAACTGACAATTAAAGGTGAAAACGACAGAATGTAATTAGAGTTGTAAATCAGAATTCCTCCACACATGTCATCAAAAAGCCCAAAGACAGTTTAGGCTGTTTTTAGACCAGAAAATCACAAAAGTTCAATCCGGCCTTACATTTTTCAGTACATTTTTTCAGGTTGGTATACTGTATAATGTTTAAATAGCATTGCCTATTGTTTTGAGTCACTTTTAGTACAAACTGAGCAAATTTGCAAGTTTCAAGTCAAATTAGTCACAAACTGGCTGTGTCTCTCATGTTATTTCTAGACTTTGTGACATCAGCGTGTATTCTCCACTCAGAACTGAGCACTAATTAATTGCACACACCTGCTGTCAATCCAATCACACTGCTGCTCTTCTCTAAGGCCCTGGCATTGCCCTTTTTCAAAAACATTTCAATGAGCTTGCCGTGTTTGAAATGCGTTTGTGGGTGAGTTTAGTTGCCTGACCAGTCAGCCCCTCCTACATTCTGTTACGTTTGAATGCAGAAGGGTCTGAAACCGAAGAGAGAGCCAACGATTTTGCTGTTCAAAGTTAGAACGATCCAATCACAAAAATCCTCACGCTACATATTTACTATAACATCCGGTTCAGCGTGTCGCTGTTTCGGTGGAATTTCCAGGTCTTCTGTGATTGGTTGACTCCATGTTCGAAAAGCACGTCCTCGAAATTGAACCCGGCGCTCTGATCCCAGATCCTCACGTCTTTGTAAGATGTGTAGGGACTGGCTGTAGGAAAGCAGTTTAGAGGGTGAGCTTTACTTTAAAAGTAACTAAGAGTATGTTGTTAGTAACTAAGTTACACTATTAGTTACTCAAAAATGTAAATGAATTACAGTAACTAAGTTACACCCACACTGTTTTAATTAGCCAATCAGAGTCGACTACATGGTGGAACTGAAAAACATGGTGGAGTTCAGCAAAATCAATGAGCGAAGCTATTGATTCTATTTAAATGTGAGGAGAGTGAAGTTCTAAATGCTAGACGACCAATCAGCTTCTTTGTTTCGTCTGAGTCACACAAATAAACTAACCTGATTGGACAGTACGTTGTGGAGTTGATCTGAAACGCAGGTGACCAGACCCACTCTTCATAAGTTGCTGAAGCGTGGGCTCTGAATCCAAGGCCACTCAAATCAAAATCTAAAATCTTTCATTTGAGAAGCACATTTGACAGCTTTAGAACACGTGGGACATTTGTGACAGTACACAGTCTTCTCTTTACAGTAAG
Source organism: Mugilogobius chulae (assembly GCA_038363315.1). Taxonomy (NCBI): domain Eukaryota; kingdom Metazoa; phylum Chordata; class Actinopteri; order Gobiiformes; family Gobiidae; genus Mugilogobius; species Mugilogobius chulae. Next base: position 34,964,707 of record CM076405.1, read on the forward strand.
TCTGAGCTCAGTGTCTGGGAATGACAATCCAGTACAATAGTAGACGCTGTTCAGTCACTGGGAGGGGCTGGGAGGATTGCTTCATCTTTTTCCACTTTGTTCCTTTTCAAATCTGCGAGCGTGTGTGGATGACAGCAGCTCGTTGTGCCGTCTTCTCCGAGAAAAGTAATAAGTTGGACGCTTGGTGCATCTGGAGGTACAGACGCTGCAGGATCGATTGTGTGGGCTGAGCAACAAACACTTGTCTCTCTCTTCTCACTCTCTCTCTCCCTCCTGTCTCATTCACTCTCTTCATCACCTTCGTTCACTCTCTCTTCTCTCTCCTCATTCTTTCACTCACACCTTTCTCCCTCTCTTTCTCCAGCTATTTTCTCTTTCTCTGTATCCTCTATCACTCACTGTCAATCTCTCCTCCTTCTCTTTCAGTTTCTCTCGTTCACTTGGTCATTTCTCTCTCTCTGCATCTTTCTCTCTTCTTCTCTCTTACTCCCTCATTCTCTTCATCTCATTCTCTCTCTTCCCTCTCTTTCTCCCTCACCCCCTTCCCTCCCTCTTTCTCTCTTCTCTCTCCTTCCCTTCTCTCTCTCTCTTCGCCCCTTCCCTCTCCCTATCTCTCTCTTTCCCTCCTCCCCTCCTCTCTATCCGTCTTCTCTCCCCTCTCTCCTATCCCTCTCTCTCCTCTCTCTTCTCTGTCTCTCTCTCCCTTCTCCTCGTCCCTCTCCTCTCAGTCTCTCTCTATTTCTCTTGCTCTCTCTCTCTCTCCTCTCTCCTCTCTCTCTCTCTTATCTCTCTCTCCCTCTCTCCTCTCTTTCTCTCTCCCTCTCCCTCTCTCCCTCTCTCTCTTTCCTCTCTCTCTCCCTCTCCTCTCTCCTCCCTCTCTCTCTCTATCTCTCTCTCCTCTCTCTCTCTCCTCTCTCTCTCTCTCTCTCTTCCTCTCTCTCCCTCTATCCCTATCCTCTCTCTCTCCTCTCTCTATCTCTCTCCCTCTCTCCCTCCTCTTTTCTCCCCCTCCCTCTCCCCTCTCTCTCTCTCTTATCCCTCTCCCTCCTCTCTCTCTCTTCCCCTCTCTCCTCCTCTCTCTCCTCCCTCTCTCTCCTCTATCTCTCTCCCTCTCTCCCTCCTCTTCTCCCTCCCTCTCTCTCTATCCCTCTCCCTCCTCCTCTCTCCCCCCTCCCCCTCCTCATCTCCCCCCCCCTCTCTCTCTCCTTCCTCTCCCTCCTCTCTTTCAGAAGCTTACAGCGTGTCCAAGGTCTTTCAAGTGCCCAGAAAATTTCATCTTTTTGAAGGCAGATCTCAGAACATTCTCGGTCTGAGTTCGCCCACGCTGGAGGAGGTGAGGCTGGGCGGTGGAGGGGGAGAGTGGAGATGCTCACTCTCTCTCTCTCTCTCTCTGTCTCTCGGCGGTGCAGTCTGTCGCGGGTACACTGGGGGTCCGGGACAGTCACCGGGGTCGCCTGGCTCCAGCACACGGCAGGCAGCATGACCAGAATGTGCTCACTGTAACAAGCGCGCCCAACGCGCGGCAGATTTCACACAGATCTAGGGCGTGTCCGCGCCGTTTGTGACTGGAGGAGAGGAAAACTACATGTCCAGGGAAAAGGACACAAAAAGATGAGTTTAAAATAGAGCTGTTCTTAATCTATCGGTATTGCAATGTATCATTGACAATGTGCATAGCAATACAGTTTTACAAAATATTCAAATTGTGACAAATAGAGTTTTACACTTATTAACCTGGCCTGTTAACCTGGCCAGTCAGATGGTTTATCTCGCGATATTTTTGAATTTACAAACTCGAGATAAACCATCTGTTCTTCTAGCCCCGATTGTTTTGAGAATCCGACCCAGCAAGGCGGGCTAACATGGGCTGTTAGTGCACCGGCGCTGCTGCTGAGTGTGATTCAAGCTAAACAAAGATGGCTGCTCCCGTGGATGTACGTCTTTCTGCTGCTTTTGATGCTTTTTAGCAGAAATACAGAGTCATTTCTTTTTAAAAGAAGAGCAGTATGTGTGACACTTGTTCTATCCCACGCAGACATTGGATAAACCATTATGAGTTGTGCTGTGATTGGCTAAACACAGGCCCCACACCCAATCAGCTCGAACTGTTTCACTAAACACCCCGCCTTTTCCTGAACGCTTTCAGCGAGTAACGCCTCCCATACACAGACTGCGAGGCAAGTTTGGTCCGAGACGTGTCTGAGTTTCTTGAGACGTGTCTTGTTCACCAGCAGCAGTCCACTGTGGTTCGTTATTGCCCAAAGCCACGCGGATTCACGTGGATTACCGCGAGAATGCTCGTATTATGAATTGAAAGCCGCATCTGACGACTGTGACCTCCGACAAAAATAGACTTCCTACGGACACTGGCGCAACTCTCGAACGTGCACTTGCACCGCACCAGGGTCTGTGTACAAGGGCGCATGGGTTTTAAGCACTATCTAAGTCTTGCGAGTGTCGTGCGAGTCTCGCCTCGCACTGAACTCTGACCCAGTGTACAGCAGGGGTACAGTTCCAGATGGAGACTGTGGAAGAACTCAATCGTAGTTCAACACAAATCCATCTGAAGTGAGCCGGGTTACTGGCCTGTTGCTTTAAGGCTGAATGTCTTGAGCTTTTCTACAAAAGTTAAGCTGCATTTTTAACTTTTTTTTTTTTGGGACATACAGTGTACCTTCGTTTATCGTGTTAACCCGCAAAGGCCATTGTTAATTAATTTTTTTACAGTCATTTGAGTGGACAATAGCCTACATTAAGATCGTTCACCACACACGTTACACTTTTCTCAAACAGGCATTCACATTTTCTCTCTTGTTTAAACAAAAAAAATATGCTACAGAAATATTAAGCCACGTTTTCAGTAGCCTACATCACTCAGACCGGTTCACTTTGGAGCGGTTTGGATCATTCTGTTAATGTTGGTAAGTGTTTCCACTGCAGGTCCAGACTGACGTCACTCACACATTACGCGTTTTCTTTGATAATGTACTTGAATTATTATTATTCTTATTATTATTTTCTGCATTTCTTTCACTTTTTTGCAAAGCCTGGCTGGGTCACATCACACAGGTAACAGTGCTGAAGAGAGATGGTGGTGATAAACTCCAAACTCAAAGCTTGCAATGGGAAGAAACTAGCTCATCCACAAACTTCAAATGTGCCAAAACCTTTTGTGAATGACTTGTCTTGAATACTCCAGCCTCTTCAGCGCGCTCTCAAACTGGCACACCGCACTGCGCCATCTCACACTTCCAGCTCCATGTTTGGCACGCAGCGTCAGCCGTCACTCACCTGTTTAGGACGTCCTCAAACGGCGCACAGAGAGCTGGGTGGTGGAAGCGCGTCAAAAGGTGGAGTGCCTCTGGCTGTTTGCTTCACATGCTGCCAGTGTGATTCACGTGCCTACATTACACCCCGCTGTGAGCTTTTCCTCTCTCACTCACACTCGCTTCATCGCCGTGAGCATGAGGAACACGGACATGTACATAGAGCTGTTTAGTCTTTCTCAAGGGTTACAGTACGACATCTAAACATTATGCACTGGTGTAGATACTGGACTGGGATCAGATCTGAAAACATCTGCCGGATCAAGCATCGGCTCTGGACAAATCAATCCTTCACACATCTGTAAAGATATTTTTTTTTACTTGTTGTTGCCTGTGAGACAAACGCATGTAGAGCAGACTATTGAACTTAAGTGCCAGGAGTAAACTCGGCCTCTTCTAAAAATCTGATCCAGTCCTCAAACCATCTTCCAAACACTCTTGTTTACAGGGTTAATTCTGGGTTATTACCTTAGGCATGATTTAGTCCCATTTCAGTCTGATCACTCCTGGTGTATGGTTTGTGTGAGGAATGTGCAGATCTATATAATGTACAATATTTGTAGACTCTTATAAATCAATGAATGACCGAACTCACAAGGTGTACTGACTCACATGTACTGATGTCACAACGTCCATTAAAATTATATATACTATATTTTTGGAAATCAATTGAAAAAACAAAAAAAATTACAAATTTATTGCAAATCTGCAAAAAATTTAGTGCAATTAATCCAAAGCAATCACTGTTTTCCTAATTTTAATACTTTAAAGTGTTAGTTTAGACATATTGAATGAGCCCTATTCATATTTTTTTTTTTAAACAAGCCTCTAACTAACTTAATGGAACTAGGTCTAATATTTTACACGGAAGCCTTTTTGATTGTTTTAGGTTATATTTTATGTTTGAAAAAGACCACTCAAAGGGTGTGTTGAAAATAATAAATAAAGTCGTTTAATGAAGAGCTGCTGCTTTAAGTTCCATCAGGTGTTTGACCTGGAGCTTGTGTCAGAGGCTCGTCTGTCCTCATGTTGTGTTTGACTCACAGAACAAGATGATTTATAAGAATGAGAGATCGTTCAGAGTAAGAAACAAACATATGGAGCCCGATCTCAAAAGAAAGCGAACATTTACCACGACATTACACAATATGTAAACTAGGTATGATTAGCACGAGTTCATGGCCGTCCTGTGTAATTATAGTACGCATCACAGTCCTCGTTCAGTTTAATGGTGGTAGTTAAGACGTGTTCTTATTTATGAATATTCATGAAATCCTGATTCTAATCTTAACCTGCCCCAAGCCCCAGACCTAATCTTAATAATTTTAATAACTTTATGCCTAAACTTACCTGTTTCACCTGAAGAAAACGTCCCCACGAGGCTTCAATTAAAACTCGTGTTTTTTGACGCTGTGAAATCTCCTGTAATTTTTACTCTTTTTCATTTTCGTGCTAAATGCACGCCGTAACATAGGTACTAAAAACAGCTGTGAAGTCGTGGTCCAAACACGCTGTTTTGTGTCATGGTAAAAGTACGCCCTCTAGTGAGACTGTGTTGACATATGTGCAGCCAGGCGGGAGAGTGGCAGAAAAGAGCGCGGCACGCCAAAACGCAACACGGGAGAGCGCAGCACAAGAGAGGAAAGTGCATGTAGCACAGCGGAGCGCTGCTATTGGCCAACTCGCACAAGGAAACTAAAGTCAGAAAGTGCTTGTTCTTACGCGTCCTTGCGCTGCGATGCATGCAGTAACGCAGGAAGAGCCGGTAAAATTAATCCATGCGTTTATTTTGATGCGGTTAAAAGAAAAAAAATATTGCACTGGGTTAACGCATTAAATTTCCCTGTCCTAATTATAAATTAAAAAAACAGCGCGTAGCAGCTGTTTGTGAAAGAGCTGAGGCGGAGAAGCAGTGGAGATGGTTTTGGTGGTGAAACACAGAGATGACAGTGAGTACCGGGAGTGCAGAGGGATTATACGACCTCTAGCAGCGTCGCAGCAGGCAGTTGTCATGCTCGTATGTGGCTGTTTTACTGGACTGAGTTTCTAACATTTTGCCAGACGCAGAAGGGAATGGCTTGTAGGGCTGTACTCAATGTATCGATACGGGGATATATCGTGACAAGCTCATTGGCAATATGCGTATCGTTACAAAGAGGTGTATCGGGATACGTATCTGCATACTTAAATAATTTACACTTTTGAACCTGGACTGCAGCTTTAAAGCTGAATCTATTAAGCTGAACAATGGCTCATTTGTAAGATACTTGTGTCTAACATAAAGAGTAGTTAGAAAATACAATTCCTCTGCATTTGACACATGATAGGTGACATATTGAGGAAATTATATCTGCATATGCGTGTATCAGGATACGTATCGTATCGTGACCTCTGTATCGGGATACGTATTGTATCGTGACCTCTGTATCGGGATACGTATTGTATCGTGACCTCTGTATCGGGATACGTATTGTATCGTGACCTCTGTATCGGGATACGTATTGTATCGGAAGGCTCTTGGCAATACCTAACCCTAATAGGTTGTAATTTGCACAAGGGAATTGTCAAATTGGTGAGTTTGAAGAGTGACGGGCCTGTCTGTATCATGTACTGGTGTGATTGTGGGCAGGACGTGTGATGTGGGCTGTACTGTAGTTTTACAGGAATGTGCAATAAATGTGTGTTAGGGCACAAGCTTATCCATATTAATACAAAAATAAACACAAACATAAATCTGGCACCAAATTAAAAGAAGGTTAAATCCAACATCAACAGCCAATGTAGCTTTTGAAATACTTTAATAAAGCCTTTTGCATATCTTGTCAAGAACGTGGTCAAATTAATAACCAAAAGGCAAAATTCCCAAACCAGACCAAACCTCTTTGTAGACTAGACCCAGACAACAGCCCACCACAGGCCTGTATGTCTTGTGAGAGCCTTGTTGTTTATTCCTACAGTCTCCTCCTGAGCACTAATGTGTACCACGCCACACTGGCCAACCTGAATTATTTATGACACAAGCAGCAACCTGATGGAGTAACTGATAAAGGTAGTCGTGCACAAAAAAAAAAAAAAAAATCATATTGTAACAAAAGGTGAGAAATGGAGTTGTTCTGCTGCCACACGGAAGCCTACGCTAAGATTGGAAGCTCCGGGCTACGGGGATTGTGGGAGAAGGAAGAATAAGGAAAAGATTAATGTCAAAGAGAGAGAGCATTTTTCTTTGTGAGGCTGACAGACTTAACAGACACGGAGAGACATTTCCAGAGCATTAAACAAGCTGCGGTTTGAAGGGGAAACTGAAATGAAGCTCGGATGTGGAAGCTGTGTGACTTACGATAACAATTACTGTAGGTGTAAAAACAGGTTTCTGTTTGGAACCGACCAAAACGGTTTAAGAAATACTGGGACTGAAAAATGACGCACTTTTAGAGCTGACAAAAATGAATACCTCAGTGTTTTTTTGGTCTTGTTTCGATAAAAAGCAATGAAAAACCTCAACCTCCAACCACCACACAAGCGTTCTCCAACCTGCATGTTGTTGGCTGGTGGGAAATCAGAGTTCTCGAAGTAAAGTATCGTATTTTCCGGACTATATGTCGTTCTGGAGTATAAGTCGCACTTTTTGGGGGAAATGAATTGACATAATCCGGCACCATAAACGGACGCGGGGCATGGTTTTCCATCCTGCTCTTGTCAGGCTACAAGATGCCGTTCAAAACACGACTAAACTCTGCATTAGTCGGCTTTTATTTATCACTAAATCATCTGTAATAAGCCTTTTGGAGAATTTGACGTTCAACAATCGCGATGTGACTGACCGGTTCCACACATCTCTTTCCGCTAAATCCATTGCCTGTTTTTGTTGCCCAAACTCCATCTCCACCTCTCCGTGCATAAAGTCCTTCATCATTCAGTGGCTTCTGCTGTAGGTCTGCGAGTGCTCCGCGTGAAACAGGGAAATGCAGCTGCAGCAAGTTTTCATTGTTTCCCAGCCACCACCAGACAAACATCAGTGTTTATCTGTCAAGTGATCATGGTCAAAAAAAAAACTACTCCTCTTGAAATCAGATCAAATCGACGCTCTCTGTCCCGTTATTTTCATTGAATGGAGCTCTATGCGTTCTCCTGAGCGTCAGTGTGGTTCTTGAGACTGCAGCCTCCAGGTTTGTAGTTTTATAAATGTACGCACTTACGCAAGTAGCTGCACCTCGGAGGCAACAGTGTCACGCCTCACTGACGGAACAGCAGCAAATCAAACTGCATTTTTACCTCGTTTGAGAAGCAGGGAACGCTCGAGTCTAGTCGGGACCCGTAATATATTAATAGTTATTCACAAAATCACATTTATTTTACATAAATAAGTCGCATTTGAGTATAAGTCGTCCTCTCTGTCAGACGATGAAAAAAGCGCGACTTATAGTCCGGAAAATATGGTACCAGACACAAGAGGAAACAGGCAAACTCCACACAGAAAGAACCCACAACCTTCTGCTGTAAGGCCACCGTACCGCCGCTTCAATGTGCCGCAAAGATCAGACTAAACATAATAAAATCCAAACTCAAGCCTTCTGCACACTACAGACGTTTTTGGACAGATTTTAAGCCTCTACGAGTTTAGCAGGCGTGGCCAGAGTCAGAGATGTGTTGTGTTTTCTCTCCTTCTGTCTTTGTGTCACTGTGACTCTGTTAGGGCTGTTTGTCAGGAGCATCATGGTGAGGTTCAGCTGCTGCACGAGCGAGGACCTTTACAACAGAAGCATCTAGTGCATGTGCCTTGTGACGACGACGCTTCAAATGTCCAATAAAGAAGAAACATTGTCCCATCATCTGTAAATAAATGTAAAGCTTCGTGCTGGTAGTAAGTGTGTGAATTTTTCTTTTAAAAGCATTACACACGTCAACTTCAACACACCTGCTGCTTAAATGATGAGAAGCCAGAACAATCAATGGCATTTATAGCTGTTGAAGCAAATTGTAACTGTGGCAAAGACACTCAAATGTATTCCTTTTATAATCCTACTTTCTGTTATTATTTTAAAACGCACAACAAATGTGTCAGTATATGCATAAGTGCAGAAAAGAAAAAAATAATAGTATTTATCTAATCTGGGATTCATAACCAGATGAAGATCTCCTGAGTGAGATTCTAATGCTTTATAAGCTTTGTTGTTGCAGTAGTCAGTAAGCAATCATTGAAGTGACACAATATGATTCTAGTCGTCTCAACAGGCTCTTTCTATCACAGAAATAAGGTTTGTTTTAGGGCTGAAACAACTAATCGATTTAATCGATTAAAATCGATTATTAAAATAGTTGTCAACGAATTTGGTCATCGATTAATCGGCTAAAAACTTTTGCGCTCAGTCCGCTGTGATCCAGCGGCTTTGAGTGGACATCAGCGGCTTTGTAGAGCTCTCCTTCGACTCTCACAAAGAACAGACGAACAGAAACCTTGTGCCTGTTTAGCGGACCTTTTAATCCCATAATAATAGCCGAGAGTAACCTTCCGGAGGTGGTGTAGGCTATAGCTTAATCTCATAAAGTTACGAGTTTGTCATTTCTCCGCGGGGGAGTCGGTTTAGACTCGCGGTAACTTTCTAGAAACATCCCGCGCAAAATCTAGCGTCTTTTTGATTTGTCTTTGCTGTTCCACGAGCTGCTCCGTGTGCTTTTTGTAAGGTTTTCTCTGATAAAGTTAAAAGCCGTCCACAGCGTCTCTCTCCTCTCCTCTCACCAAAAAAAGCAGCAGCCAGCAGGCCCCGCCCCTTTCCCCTCCGTGTGTGAGTAACCATGACGACGCAGTTTGAGTGACAGGAGTGAGAGACTCGCAAGAGAACACTCGCAAACTTAAAACTTTTAGATATGAAACAAAACAATAATAATGATCTTACCAGGGCCTAATAGATACAAATGCTAATAACAGTAGGCCAGGCCTATGCATTAGATGCAGCAGCAAACACTTATAATTAGTTTTAATATGACTTAAACAGTTCATCTCATTGGCTCATTCTTTATAGATGCTTTAAAATATGATGAGCTCATAATAAAAAGCAGCAGTCCAAAGGTCCAAAAAATGGAGATTTTATTTTTTGGCCACATTGCCCACACTTATAATAACCACATTAAAGAAGTAGCTAGATAGCAAAATCTGGTTATTCTACTTTATTTTTGTATTTTCTTTTTATTCAAGAAAAGCCCAGTGTGTTCATTAAGTGCACACAAGTTGTCTTTTGCATAAATACATTTAATAAAATGCAAAACACCTTATATTTATTATTTTGTCATTTTTATCCGATTAATCGATTAATCGATCCAATAATCGACAGATTAATCGATTATCAAAATAATCGTTTGTTGCAGCCCTAGTTTGTTTCGCTGTGAACATACAGTTATTTTGTTTTCCGTTGTGGAACAACTGGATAAGTCCCAGTCACACATGTTCAGTGTTATTTATGTTTCTGCAGTTACTGATTAGAAGAAGTTATGAACTCATAAGTCTGATCATTTTGAAAGTTGTACTGGCCGTTTAGAGCTTTTGTCACTTCGTTCTTCACATGATGGTCGCGCATAGACGCCTGTTCGCACACATACGTCAGTGCTGCTCAAACTGCACGTCAACGCCCCTCCACATAGGTCTAGAACTCGTTCACGTGGTCACGTTATGTTTGAACGCACCATAGCAGCTTCTTACTTCTAATGAGTCTCTGCTCTCATGACCTTTATAAAACTGCTCTAATCCACTGGAGTTTCATTGTTGTTTTACTCACATACTTAATTTTTTTAACAACGCACACGAAAGAAAAAACTCTGCGCTCGAAGACATGCTCCACAAGTCTGTGTCATCTATGTTCTTCTGCCACATGATGCCACTGTCAGACAAATAAGTCTTGGAAATGTCCTTATGTTCTTATGTGCGTTAAAGCCTTTTTGACGTAGAATATTTTGGAAGCTCCCAATAGGAAGAGCTCCTATTGGGGCATCAGCTTCCAAAATATTCTTTGTCGGGGGAAAAAGACACTTTTACCGCTCTGACACGCTTCTTTATGTTGTGGCATTTTTGCAAAAGGTTTTGTTTTTGCTTGTAGACAGATAACGTTGAGAGAGAGAGAGAGAGAGAGAGAAAGAGAGAGAGAATAGAGAGAATAGAGAAAGCCCAAAGACAAGCAACTTTTTGTTAATTAAAGTTATTAAAAGACTTTAGTAAACAGTTCTTCTGTCGACACCTGATGAGGCCAAAGCGTCCGCCACAGGTTCAGCATCAGCAGACGCAAAACAAGCAAATTTCAACGTGCTAGATGCCAATTTGCGTCAGGTTTACACTGACTTCACGTGTAAACTGGACACAGTGGACACTCCGACGCCGTCCTGTCTGAACCCAACATTAAACTCCTCTAGTGTGCAGAAGGCATTAGCTACGACATTTGATACATTTAAAACATTTTGATGTGATAAACACGTCTCTATCTGGAGAGAAGTCCATGAAAGGGATCAAACAAACTATATCCTTGTTTTTTTTGTCTCGGTTCAAACCCAAAATACATAGAACACAGACAGACATGGTTGATGGCTTTCTGGAGAAGAGAAAGACAAACAACATGCTTCCATACCTAAGAAAACTCGTTAGTGATACGCTTCGGCACAAACGAAAGCAGCAAGACTCACCCTTCTCCTCCAACTTTAGTGATCTTGAGCCTGAAGTCCACGGAGTTCAGATTGGGCGGTTTCCACTTGAGGATGTCGTCGCAGCGGCCCGCTTTGTACCTCTGTGGGAGACATGAAAATACACAAAAACACAGCGATGAGTGACAAACAAATGCAGCGACACGTTAGAAGCTTGGAGGTGACATTTCTCGCCCCAGGACACAACAACACAGACCAACTTTAATCAGCTCGGTTCTGATGTTTGGCACTGAAAAGTTTTCTTATTAAAACATGGTCTGCAGTCAGATTGATAATGCAGGCCCTTTAGCCAGCAATATGGATCCTATGGAAACGCAGTAAATGAGATGAGTTTGTACGCAGCCTGGAGGAGGGATTTAACAATGCAGCACCGGACTCTCAAACGTTTGCACTTCGTTTGGAAAGTTTTGGGAGGCAAGGCAAGTTCAAGTCGAGTTTCAAGTCAAAGAGAGACAGGTACGAGTCAAGTCTCAAGTCAAAGAGAGACAAGTCCAGGTCGAGGTCCAAGTGAAAGAAATACAAGTCCAAGTCAAAGAGAGACAAGTCCAAGTCAAGTCTCAAGTCAAAGAGAGACAAGTCCAAGTCAAGAGAGACAAGTCCAAGTCAAAGAGAGACAAGTCCAAGTCAAGTTCCAAGTCAAAGAGACAAGTCTCAAGTCAAAGAGACAAGTCCAAGTCAAGGCCCAAGTCAAAGAGACAAGTCCAAGTCAAGTCCAAGTCAAAGAGAGACAAGTCCAATCCAAGTCAAAAGTCAAGGTCCCAAGTCAAAGAGACAAGTCCAAGTCAAGTCCCAAGTCAAAGAGAAACAAGTACGAAGCAAGTCCCAAGTCAAAGAAACACAACTCCAAGTCAAGTCCCAAGTCACATAGAGACAAGTTCAAATCAAGTCCAAGTCACATAGAGACAAGTCCAAGTCAAGTCTCAAGTCAAGAGAGACAAGTCCAAGTCAAGTCCCAAGTCAAAGAGAGACAGGTTCAAGTCAAGTCCCAAGTCTGTGTCTTATTTTACCAAGTCTCAAGTCCTCTAAATAGTGACTCAAGTCCAAGTCACGGTCCACACCTCTGATAAACAGGGACGGAGGTTTGAATAAAAAGACAAATCTGATACTGAAACAATATGGAAATGACACAAACACAAAATCAGTGAAATGCTGTTACCAACTTTATTTTTTGGTCAACTTTTCTGACTGAAAACAGGTAAATGACTGTGTGTTCAGCGTGTTCCACCTCAGTCTGACACAATCCAAACAACAACGAGTCCAAATCCTTCAAAAAGTCACAACAGTTACATTAGTCAGACTGAAAAATGAAACACCGTGTAACTTTTTAGACAAAAAAAAAGGCTTCTTTTTTCATTTGGATGTCTTTGTCAGACTAAAATATTATAAAAATGTGTCTTTACGCTGAGCAGACTTGAATCCTAAAATTCACTCTTTTGTGTCCTTGATGGGCCTCCTGCTTGTTTCCACCAAAGTCATGTTTCTTCAGCTAGAACAGGGGTCTGCAACCTACGGCTCTAGAGCCACATACGGCTCTTTAAAGACTCCAATGTGGCTCCTTGGGCTTTCGTTGACTCTCACTGTCAAGAGAAAAAGAAAGAGCATATGTTAATAATGTGTGTAAATGTGATACTGGTCTGCAGACTGAGGACTGTCTCTGAAACTGACGTCAGGTCTTACAAGTGTGCTTTTATTAACACATTCATTGTGATAATTGCATAATAATTCATACAATTTTAGTATACATACATACACGGGCACTGAAGCAGGGACAGGGAACAAAAATTCAGTTTGGAGCCTCAAACAATAACATGTATTACTTCAAGAAAGTCAAAAATGTGATAAATATTCACATTTTGTCCAATCTCATTTCGGCAGTCCAAGCTTTTTAAGAATAAAAAGTTATTTTGGAAGTTGTTAACTTTTTTCTCCATCAGTATAGGATCAAAAATGCACCAGAAAGTGATTGTTTGATCAAACGTAATAGACCTACCAACCCTAACCCTAGAAGAATCCACAAAATGGCTTGAAACTGAATGCTCCAAACTAGCGTTCAGTACTGATGTGATACCAAGTACTTTTCGAAGATGTTTCACTAGAATCCTGGATATTTCGACCTACTTCTGAGGAGCTTCTGACGAGGTTTAAGAATCCTGTTTTGATTATAATAGATGTTTTCTTTAATCTTGAGTGATTTAGACCAACAGATGCATGTACAATAGGTCCGTTCTGCCACATTGGACCGTTGTGTCAGTGCTTCCCAGTGGGCCCGGCGTCAGCGACCCCTGTGCTGCCCTCTCCGTCGCCACTGTTCCTCTCCGCCGCACTGTTCCCTCTCCCTCTCCCGCCACACTGAACACAACCGAAAGCAAACGCCATTCTGGTGCTACAGTTTGAGGAAACACAACAGTCCGTAACTTTTGTCAGAATAAATGGGCTAGACCACGGCTATTCAACTTTTTCTAAAGGGACAGATTTTTCATACAAGTCCTAGTTCTAAGGCCAAAAGTGCATGACACAACACCCTTTTAACACAAACAAAATATCGCCAACTGCTGCTTCATTAGGTTTGTGCGGGAAAACAAAAGTCAATACCAACTACTCAACTAAAGGAAGGCAAGAACAGATTTGAGAATCAACCCAAATCTGAATAAGCTAAAACTTCATATTATACCAGTACACACAAAACAAATGTATTTTTCAATGGTTTGAAAATTGTCTGATTTATCTAGTTGGCAGGCCTGATCAGGCCCCCGGGCCACTTATTGAATAGCCCTGGGCGAGACTCATGTTTTCTGTGGCTTCATATCCTTCATAAATGTAGAAAATTCACTTTATTTCCCCACAGTAATTTGCTTGATTAGATCTTATTCATTCATGTTCTTTGTTCTTGTAACTGGGCCAATATGTGTTCTATTGAAATGGAATAAAGATTATCTGATGGCTTATGAGTTGTAGAACATGTTCTTGTTTCTGGAGTGTTCTAGTGTAAGCTCTGTGCTTTGAATGATCAAGCACATGCATGAAGACCCGACTTCTGTCATGTTGAGTTCATGTATCTGGGCGTGTATGTCGAGCGAGCATGCTTGTCTCTGCGGGCGGCAGATATATGCTTGTTCACTGCTCATCTAGACAGTGATGCCCCAGAGCACTGATGCCCTTCGCACCTGCATTATGTGTGTAGGATGGAGCGGCACTGAGTACACATACTTATATTAAATATTCAAAACTAAGCATTTGCACTATCACTATCAATATATCAGTACTTCTATATCAGCCCTGTCTTCTGAAGAAAACATACGATAAGCACGTTTTCACACCTTTTTTACATCAAAAGGTTACGAAAAGGTAAAACCTAAACTAACTACGATTTTGGTTGAAGCCACAAGGCGACATTTTCTTGGGTTAAATGGGTAAACCTTTAGCTCAAGCCCCAACCCTAAACGTAGTCATTTTAGTCACTTGAAGAAAATGTTGTTACATGGCTTCAACCAAGATTTGTGGTTCTTTTAGATTTTAGCTTTTCATAACATATTGGCATAAAAAAGGTGTAAAAACATCCTTATTATGTTTTTTTTTTTTTTTTTTTGACATTTCGTTGTATATCTACGTTTCTTCGGCGACTGGTGTGTTTCTGTCTGCGTTGTGGTGCTGGTTTATAATTGCAGGTGCAGGAGTGAACCACAGGACACAGCCGAGCAATTGGAGGCGGTGTCCATTTAATCTGGATTACAAAAAAAGTCAACATAACGTGCTGATAACAGCTGGCCCAAACAACAAAGAGACAATGACATCGTCAGTATTTTTCCACGTCTCTGCGTCAATAAATAAAAAAACATCGGAACTACTCAAAGGCTTAATATTGGTTAAATACAAGTACAGCTTCAACAATCAAAATAAAAGTGAAATAATGACTAAAATGCACTTAAAACACGAGATTACATTGGATGACCAACCTTTCCCAACACGAGAATTTGCAAAAGGGAAGAGGAAGTTACCACACACCCAGAAAGCCACACAGTGTCACTTTAAAGCAATAACTGTGATGTGATCGATTCTGAACATTATCAAACCATATCGTTGACTCAGATCTGTTTGGTTATCATTTTATGTAAGCACACACACAAACCTCGGCAATTTTCCACTTGTGTTCAAAGCCATCCTTTAGCTCCAGCAGAGTTTTGGGGAGGAAATGATAGGCTCTCGACAGCTGCGTTTAGCTCCCAACAATGTCTTTCATATCGGAATATTAGAGTGTGCTCTTCACAGTTCCGCTCGGGCACGCGTCTTAATGCACTCTCAATTATCAACGACTTTTCACTTCATTAGCCGTCGCTGTTGCTTAAAAACTAAGCTCTTAAATTAGCCCGTCATTACGCATTGTTCACGCTGATGCAGGTTCATTTACATTTTAAAAACAGGCTCTGGTGAATACACAACCTTTCAAAATCCTCACGTTTTGATCCCGTCAGTCTGATTTCTAGACCGTACTGTTTTTATATCGGTGCACAGTAGTTTATGATGCCAACAGCACATAAATACTCCCTCACATTGGGTGATTAATGCAGGTGACATTTAGTTGGACATGAAGCAGGAGGAGCGGGGATGTTCATTCATAAACATGGGACTTTAGTGGTGCCCATAGGAGCGTAGTAGATCTAGTGTCTTCCACAGAACGATAAGAAACTGGTGGCATAGGTAATCTTTAACTAAATGGACAGGGTTTGAAGAAGAAAGAAAATATCTATGATTGAGTCTGGAGAAATGTGCAAAGTTTTCCATTTCTGTAATACAATTTCCCAGGCCAGTCTCAGAAGAAAAGGTAGATATACGACATGTCAAAACGTACGATGAGCACGTTTTTCTTTGGGTTTAACAAGTAAATCTTAATCTACCCAAGCCCCAGTTCTAAACTTACCCATTTTAGATACTTCGAGCCTAAACTTACT
The DNA here is from genome assembly GCA_038363315.1 of Mugilogobius chulae. Taxonomy (NCBI): domain Eukaryota; kingdom Metazoa; phylum Chordata; class Actinopteri; order Gobiiformes; family Gobiidae; genus Mugilogobius; species Mugilogobius chulae. The sequence continues at coordinate 34,980,662 of CM076405.1, forward strand.
CGTTAAACATGACCCAGTCTGGTTCAAGACACGGGCGGGTTTCTTGTAAAGTACCTGTTACACCAGATGCTGTCAACTGCAGTCTAGTTTCGTCCAAAAGCACATGGATTCACATGAGAATGCTCAAATAAGGACTTGAAAGCCACACCAGTCTCCAAAGAAATTCTTGGTCAACTAGAAATATGTCCCATTGACAGATTGAGTGACTAAAAGGGGTGTTGCTCACGTTTTTAAGCTAAAACTTATGTTTCATTCTATTCTATGTATCTGACCCAAACAAAAATACTAAAAATCCAAGGGAGTTCTTGCAAAAACAATTCATACACAAAATGAATAAGAAATATGTCTTTTAAGTATACCACGACTGATCAGACCAACGATTCAGTCCCCAATCCTCAACTAAATCACTACTTTTGGCCCTATTCAATATAAAAAAAACTGTAGACTAAAACAAAGTTTGGTCAATTAAGCTCCATCGACCAGTTAATTAACTAAGAGACTAAAGGACTACAGCACTGTGTAAGTTCTGTGGACCTGCACCGAACTCGCACTCAGTGTACATCCAGGAATCAGCAGGGGAACACCCTGGACCTACTTATCGCAGGCTAACACAGAGAGACAATGTGACCTGCTTAGGTCAAGGAGCAGTTATGGAGGAGGGAGGAGCCATGGTAACACAGGGAGAAGATGCAAACTCCACTAGAGATGACCTGAGGAAGATCTGAAACTTTCTTCTATTTAATTGTAGTTTTGGAACAGTGTGTAAACCTGAAAAAAACCTTGAAAGCCGTTCAAAGACGGTGAACTCGCAGATCAACAGCAGAAGCAGCGCAGGGGAAAACTTTACCGAAGAATCAAATCAAATCAAACTTTATTTATAAAGCGCTTTCATACATAAAATGTAACACAAAGTGCTTACAGTGCATAAAAACAATCCCGCTTGCCGCCACCCCCCACCCCCCAAAACAATCCCCATACATGTACACACCCTCTACCCTCCTCCCCACCATACACCCACCCCCCACCCGAATGAAAGACTGTATTTATGCACGAAGGCACGGAAATAACACGCAAAGTTTGGGCAAAATAGAGACGTGAGCAACTTTGTCTCAGGTAAGAGGCTACACTCACATCGCGCATTGAACGCCACATGGACACAATAGGCTATTATTGCAGATGATTTAGTGATATATAAAAGCTGAGTTATGCAGAGTTTAGTCATGTTTTGATCTGTATCTTGTAGTTTTGCCTCATGTCAGCGTTCCTTGGCCTCTGTGCAAGATTTATGTCAGGAGAGGAGCAGGACTGACAAACGTCAAAAGTGCCACAGGTTGTCCGGTGCGACTTATACACGTTTCTTTCTCCTAATATGTGTATTTTGGCTTGTGTGAGAGCGAGTTGTTGTACGGTAATATGGTTTAGTTTTTGTTTTTTTGGTCCGATATGACTCTTTGAACATTAAAGGTTGCCGACCCATGGTGTAGGCGGTTTCCTTTTTTTTCAATCAAATTATGTACGCTTTAACTGAGTGGCAAAAGCATAAGAAGAACATATGTTAAATGTATTCCATCCTTTTTTTACATTCATGTAGCGCTTGTTGTCATGGCAACAGTGCAAAGCTTTATCTAGCTTTTTTACACTTGCAGTTTTACAGATTTACAACATTTCTACTTTGGCACAACAAACGGTTCACTCATCAATATAAACAAACAACACCTTCAAGTTATTGCCTTTAACACTTTACACTTTAAAAGCACCACTTCATGACATCACAGGTGGACAGAGAATTTTACATTGAGACTACTGAAAACTAGTTCCATGTTTTTTTTAGCTCAAATCCAGGTACAGTGCCTTTAAAGCCTGCGATGAGGAGGAGGAGGACATGATAAGCAGTCTTCTGTCGCTGTCAGGTTTCCGCGGTAACGCACATCGATTGGGAAGAACAGACAGGAGGAGGACTCAAGAGGGACTGAGAGCAGAAGAAGACATGAGAAACAGACAGCTGGAAACTGGCTCTGCACTGACTGTTTACGGTTCTAATTTACTCATCTTGAAGGAAAAAAATAAATAAAAAGAAACATGCGACATTCTAAAAGAGCCTATTTAAAGTTATTTGATTTGTGGCAATTGTGAGAATGCACAGATGACCAATGGGACATTCATGAAGACAAGCTTGCTTTGAGAATAATACTGCCATCCTACAAAAAAGCCTAATTTATTGTCACAATAATGGAGAAAAAAATATCTATTACAGCTGATTTTTACACTGCAAACAATTTAGGCTTTAAATCTGACAACTTCCTCTCATCAATCCTTTGACACATAGAGAGTGCTGCACTTAACCTCTACTTTTAGTGGAAAAGACAAAGGTTACTAATTTACAACTACAAATGTTAGGTATACTACAAAACCAGGCCTAAAACTATAGAGGGATTATTTGTTTCTCAACCCGAGCGATGTGAGCACCACCTGTCCTGCAGAAAGAGCCGCCGCTCATGGACGTTAACAGTGGAAACAAGTCAAGCCAGCACCGTTGTCAGTAACTACAGAGTTTCTCACGCGAAAACTAAACCTATGCTGCTAAATCAAGATTTGTGAATGAGGAGAAAAACACTGTTTCAAGTTTGTCAATCAGACCAGTTCAGACCTGCTCTTGTCTGTTTTGTTGTTTTAATCAAAGAAGTTTCCCCACCTAACCAGACTCTAGTAAGCCAAAGATAAGACTACCACAGTATGCTTAAGCCAAAAGAGGCCAAACCACAACTAGACCTGTCTCTACATGAAACAAATATCTAAGCTTCAGAATACTTCAACTACCACCAAGTACCACCAGTGGTGCTTGTACCACAGTTTGAGAAACACAGTGATCGCTGATGCACAGTAAGCATCAAAGGTAAATGGTCTCCATTTATACAGCACTTTTCTACCTACATGTCAGTCAAAGTGCTTTACAATCAAGGATCCACTCACCAGTGTAACAGACACTGAGACCGTTAAGGGCCTGATTTATCAAGTCAGGTGATAAATGCAGGTGCAAACTTAATATTGGAAGATGTACATATTACAATCTCAAATTCTGCATCTTTAGTGTCTGTGTGAAAGAAAATGTCATCCACACAAGTTTTGCTCCCACTAACCTGTTATGCACATGAGCAAATGCTTGATAAATCTGGCCCTAAGTGTCTTGCCCAAGGACTCAGTCGTCCCAATGTAACACCTGGTGTTCCAGCGGTCTCCATCCAAATACTAACCAGGCTCTAACTTGCTTCATTTGTGAGATCTGACGGGATCAGGCTTTGACAAACAGTTGTGACCACTTCCATATGTGCATCACACAATAGATCAATCAGATACTGACTGGATCAATCATGTGCCAATCACGCTCAGTGAAACTCAGAGAGGAACATGGTGGCCAGAGACTTCTCTGTAATAACTGTAAGACTGTAAAACTGCCAATACTCAATCATTCATTTTCTACCGCTTGTTCCTGTTGGTTTTCTTTCCCTCAGTTCAATTATGAACATTCACAAAACTATTTTAGTATTTGCTATTACATTTGGTGTAGTTTTGACAAATGTACTGAATTCTTCCAGTGACTTTTGCATTACTAAAGAAGTAATATAATCAATTAATCCAAATAAAATCATCCAGCTGACAGATGGTTACAGCCTGAGTGAGATCGAACATAAATGTTTCCTCTGACATGTGAACACAAGAACAGCTCTAACGACAGCCTTGACTGGACAGACACTATTGTGTGCTTACTAATGCAGGGCCTTGTGTGGATGATATTCTGCGAAGGGCTTTGTCACTCACTTAATGGCTTCTTTTAAACGCCAGCTGATTTCGGGACTGACTGGACGTCTTCTGCTTTGTCAGCGCTGGAACTGGAGTGTAGGAGGCGGCTTCCGATGCTTTTCAAACACAAAGAACTATTCAGGGCGGCGAGCTAGAGAGCAGTGTCGCGTTTTCACGACCTGAAGCGAGCATCTTTTCTGTGGAGACGTGGGAGTGCAGGAGACTTTCTGCAGGAACACACGGCACTGAACTCTGCTGTGGCTTTACTTCACTTCAAATGGTCGCTGAAAGACGTCACACTTGACTTTTCTGATGTTAATGAGTAAACATTGTATTTTCCACCAAAAACTAGAAGAAAGCAGCGTTCTGACTGGGTTTGTTTGGGTGTTCCATTATGGACTGTTAGTTCTGGTCTTTTAAACATGCTCTAGAGAATTGTAGTCTTGACAGTTTTTGGGCTAGAAAAAAATAAATACATTTTAAGGAAATTACAATAATCTGAGTGATCTTGTCTGATATGCTGCAGCTGCAGAAATGCTAAAACAACAATGCAAAAAATCTTACTGATCTACTTAGAACACAACTTGGGACATTCAAACAGTATTTTATGAGGCTCAGAAAGATAGGCTAAAAAAACAATTTTTCTTTTTTTTCACTAATACTAATGAAGGTATAGTGCATTAACATCACAGAGAGAGTATTTATAGTAATTTAATATTTCACTGCAGAACTGATCTTAAAGCTGAGATACTTGTTATCTCGTCTGCCTAACCGCTTGGGCCCAGGGTTAATGTCTATGTGGTTTATTTTTGTCTGTAATACAACTTAAACATGTTTTTAAAAACACTTAAAAGTGCACAATGCAAACACAATTTAGTTTTTACAACTGACAAATTCCTTCAACACATGGTTAATATTTTAGTCATTTTATTTTATTTTTTTGATTTAATATGGGACAGTGCACATTAATCAACATGTGTTAGTCCAACGTGTAAATGTGCCAGAGTTAGCCATACAGGCTAACTCTGCAGTTATGGCATAAAAAACGTTTTTTCACAAACAGCAAAGTAAAACTGGGGAGGACCCTCAAGCTCAGCCAATCAGAGAGCAGCAGTCAGCTCTGTTTAGAATAAGTCTTTATTATTCAGTTCAGACAGAACACAGTGGTCTCTTTTTCCAAAGTGCTGCATCCATCAGACTTTTGAGTGAAAACACAAATGTTTACCCATTTATACAAAAAAGTGAGTTACACCAACTTTAAGTAAAACTGGAGTGAGCCACTCAAGCCCATCAGAGCAGCTTTCAACTATCTTAGTTAGATTCAGAGATTTAGAACAGTACAGTGTTTGCATTTTACCACAAAGTGCAGCGCACTAGCGATGAGGTACGAGAATCGGTTCAACTTGAGTCAAACGCCCGCTGTCCTGGGATAGGCTCAAGTCACCCGCGACCCCTATGGTAACAATCTATTGATCTGATTCTGTATTTGACCCAAACTGTGCTCAAAAAGACTACTGTTGGTTTAGGAGTCCACAAATCTAACTATTTATACAGAAAATGAATCTGACTGTGTTTGTGTAAAGAATGCAGAGAAAAACCAATGATTTGTTCCCAAAATCTTCAGCTAATTCACTACTTTTATTGTTCAACACATTCACAAGTTAAAGAAAAGGGGTTGATTTTAACAGCCTGTTCTCATGGATAAGCGTGTCAATACCACGCTATTGTAAACAGTGTGTCATATGAACGCTACTTCTATTTTATGCGTGTGTATTTGAGGCGTTTCTGTCCCAGTTCATTTCAATGGTGAATGTTAACAGGTGTTATTATTCATGAAAACTAACACAATCCTAATCCTAACCTTAACCAACTCCAAGCCAAAGAGCTAAACTTACCCATTGTTGTAACTTCAGACTTAAATTTCGCCGTTAATCCCTTGAAAAACCTCGTGTTTGTCGTCAACCACTAGTGTCCAGACTACGCTGGAAAAAACGAGCGTGTAATTGCACGCCAAAACAGGCAGAGGGCGTCGTCGTGACACGCAATTTGTCATGGCGTGCTATTTATACGCAATCCATGAGAACACGTTGATTTCAATGGTATCTATTATAATATATATATATGTATATATAATATATAAAATATATATATATATAATATATTAAAAAAAAATATATATATATATATAAAGAGATATTTTAAGATTTGCCAATAGAACATGTAAAATTAGTTCTTATTCCAAGTACAGAAGCATTTTTTGCAGATTTCAAGTTTGAATGAATGTTTTTTTTTCCACATTTTAACTAAAAACAAGATGTTTTATGCTTGTTCTATTGTCTCTAAAGCGTCTTAAAATGATTCAGACAACCTTTAACAAATCTATACTGTATGTGCTTTTAAAGTCATTACCTCATTAGCCTAACATTACATAAACATACATCCACAATCACCGCCACACACACTAAAACTCCCGAACTCTCGCATCGCTACATCTTGAATATTACACAAACTAACGGTCCGCCGTGTTTTCTCTGGGATAGTGATTGACGCTTACACTAATTGAACACATAGATTCCCTCGCTCTCCTTCTCCAACGCGGCGTGAAAACTCTCCACCACCCCCTCCTGCAAACTGTTACAAATGAACGCCAGCCAGGAAAAAAAAAAAAAAAAAAACCATGGCAACAACTCGACCAAAACCCAATTAGGCGTCGCGCTAAATAAACATTCAACCTTGGTCTCGACGCTTTTAGCATTATTGTTGTTAAGCTCGCCAATAAGGCCTGGCGTATTTAAAAAGGAGAGTTTTATTGTGGTGGAAAAAGCAACTAGCGACCTTCACAATCCCAGCCCCTGCGTTGCACTTCAAATCTATTTAAAGTTAATGGAGTTTCATTGCATATAAATCAGCCGGAGAGAGGGCAGACGGAACGCACAAACGGTATGCGCTTTTATTATTCTCCGGGCTTAGATTGAACTTTATTACTGCAGCGCTTGTCGGTCACACTGTCGGGATGTGAACGATTGAAAATGACAGACAAGTTCGAGTATTTAACGGTAAATGCTTGATGAAGGTCAAGTGTACATGTTTTAATCTTGCTGGGCGATGAGGGAAAAAACTCATAACCCGATATAGATTATTTTATACAACTTATTTTGAGCGGTCACAAATAAGAAACATTTGAGTGCAGGGAGGAGAAGTCATGTTTTCTGTGTTTACAATTGTATTAAAACACAGTAGGCCTATGTAAATATTTTTTCCAATTGTGTTAACCCCAATATTAAAACAATTTACTAATTTACACATTAAGTGCGCAGTGATTTGAAGGGAGAGAAAATAGTGCGATTACGAAGTTTGACTTTTTCGTGGACAATGGTTTTGTCTGTACACATATCACTCTTTTGAACACATATTGTTTTGTGAAGAAAAAGTCTTTAATTCCATGGCCCCTGATGAGTAGATAGTGCTCTGGCCTCATGGGATCGACTCCCGCACGGGCCCGGGCCTTTCTGTGTGGAGTTTGCATGTTTCTCCCCGTGTCTGGGTGGGTTTCCTCCGGGCACTCTGGTTTCCCCCACCAACCAATAACATGCACGTTAGGGTAATATCCTCCAGCTGCAGTAGTCCTGATCAAGCCTGGAAAGAACATCTGCAGATGGGAAAAACTCTTTGAGGAAAGTCTTACTTAAGGACTGTACTCGATTTTTTGCAACAAGATAACTTAAAAGCAATTTCCCCCTAGCACTGATGCCTTGTTAATGTATCTAATCAGGTGGAAATTAGTCCCCAAGTCCTGTCTATTTCTAATAAAATCCCGTTTGTGTGCAGCTTTTTCTGTTTTTGTTTTTAGCATTGTGGCTAACTGTTGTTAGCATAGTGACTCACCTCACTGCTAAAAGCTGTGAAAAAACATTTAAACTCATCATGATGAACAATTCTGAAGCTCAGAATGCATTAGCTACGTGAGGAAATCATGTAGACTGAAGAAAAAAGGTTAAAATTAATTATTTCTGTTTGTTTACATTTTAGGATGCAAAAATCAGGTACAGTCCCTTTAAGAGTAGGGTTGTCAAAAAAATCGATTCCCCGATATTAATCGATACTAAAACTGGTATCGATACTCGTTTGGACAAGTATCGATCTTTCTTTAAACTTCCGCGTGGCAGCTCCGTCACAGAAGAGCTGCGCCAGGTCCTTTCAGCCAGCGCAGCAGGAAGAGTATTTTACCCAGAGAGCTGCTCTTTACACACTTACACAGCAAAGTGTGAGCTCTCTGTCACTTTTTAAATGATGTTTCTAGCCTTTATGGTCGCGGAGAAACGTCTGGTTAAGTCCTTAAAAACATATTCGTGTTTAGTTTGAAGTCACCCGTGACCGCGATGCGGGCCTCGCGCTGTACACCCGCGGTAAATAATCTGACAACAAACGTCACGTCTTCACCTCCAAACTGTCACTAATTGTACTTTCAGTCATTATCATTTCATTTAGTTTATCACAAGTCGAGGAAGACTCTTCAAACGGAGGAAAGAAAGGCAGCTCTCCTCTGCTCTTTCACTGCACACGCTAAGCCGCCCCTTCCCTTTCTCACTCTAAGCCCCGCCCCCTTCCCTTTCTCACTCTAAGCCCGCCCCTTCTCCTCTGAACCATAATAAATGAATGATGAAAGCTCATATACTGCATATATAGTCTATATAAACTGTATAAACAGCAAATGTGTCTGATAATAGAACAAAGCCCAGTGTTAATGTGAAGTTTCATGAATCAAGTTAATCATAAACTAATCCTCCATTAGAATTATATTATTTTATAATGCCATAAAAAATTAATATAATAAAATGTAAATACTCTGTGAGAATAATTAAAAAAAAAATTGGCACCGTGGTATCGAAATCGGTATCGAGTTTTTTTTCAAGTATCGAATCGAGTTTGAAATTTTAGTATCGTGACAACACTACTTAAGAGTGAATCTTCTTTGTGTGTGTGAAATATGTTAATATAAAGAACTGCATTATGCATGGGCTTCTCTTAATAAAGGCCTCATACAGTCTGAAAAGCCTTTTACAAATAAGGGTGAATTTATCAAAGCAAACAGCATTAAAACCATACACTTATAAAGAGTAGATACTGCATTCTTTTGCTTTTAACACCAAAATAAATAATAAAACTGGCCACAAAAGTCTGTATCATAGCTTCATGTGTGAGGTCTGCAACAAAAAAATCCACGAGAAAGTGAGTTATGACTGATAAAAGGCACAGAACTTGCAAAGAGCCATTCAAACACATTGTAATGAGTCAAGTGGCTGATGAGGAGTCTGTTCTTTATATGTCTATGATTAAAACAATGTTCATTGTATCTGCTCTGCCCCGGAATGAAAGATTGGCCATTTCCACGCTTTGTAACCATAGCAACAACACACTTGACGACGTCACAGAGCAACCTTATGTTGCTATGTGACGTGATGATGTCATCTGCTCTTTATGACGTCACATCTCACAGCCAGTTCTTCTGACACCAGCAGATCACGTCAGTCCTCTGAGCTGACAGCCACAAGAAACACAGATTTGAACAGTTCATAGCAGCTTAACTGCATTATTGGTCACTGATAACTACTTATAATTACTACATATATATGTAAGCTAATAACACTTCATAGCTTCACTTGTCGACTTATCTTTATTTACTCTGGCCGTGTCTTAAACACAGTTACATTCTTTTTAAATCTGATTTTTACACTGCATAAAGAGAAAGTAGGGGGTCAATCTATTCAGCTCTCCCAAAATCTTCAACATATTTTGGGATTTTGGGAGAGCATTCATTTTTAGTTGCAATTTTTAGAGATTTGTACAACTTTTACAAACATGGGAGGTAAGTCGCTGAAGAGATCGCTCCGAGATTTCTTTAAAGGGAAGTCCAAGAACAAGCACTTGGACCAAGACCATCTGGAGACTGAACAGCCAGCTCGACACCGAAACCACACACACAATCATTTATGAAGTCCTGTTCTTCACCCAATCCAGAAGACAGTATGTCCACTGACCAATCAGAGAAGCGTTTGTCTTTTGGTTTTGAGGATTGGAAAGACAGTTTGTCTTTGTCATTTGCCGAAGACAAACTGGGTGTAGACATTTTTGAAGAAGCTGCTAGGGATTCTAAGTGGAGTTCACTGAGCAGTTTCTTTAAAAGGTTTACGAAGAAACAAAAAAAGGGTCAAAGTGAACGCACTTCTCCTGCTCAGAAGTCCAGGTGGTCACTGAGGGGTTTCTTTAAGAGGAAAGCCCCAAACACTCCTGTGACTCAAGAGCAGGAGAACGAAAACACTTTTACACCTGAAAAGTGTGAGAGGAGGAAGCGGAGGTCCCAGGACATACCGCCCTTTAACTGGAGGTCACCCTGGCCCTGGCTGCGGGCTACACTCCAGTCAGAATGGGCCTTGTTTCTGGTTGATCTCCGAAGATCGTGGGTTGAGTTAAAGAGAGAAGTGCGCTCAGACGTGGCCTTGTTTGGGACTGACATGTGGGTGTCCTTTCTTCTCTTGTGTAGTGAGTACCAGCCATTTTGGGTTTCTCTAGGGGCTGATCTCTTAATGTCATGGCATGAGTTGGTTGATGATGTTGGATCAGACTTGGCCTTGCTTGGGAGCGACCTCTGGAAGTCCTGGCTGCTTTTGTGGGAGGAGTACTGGCCTAAGTGTGTTAGGTTTGGTTCAGACATGTGGCACCATAGCCTCATGCTCTACCATGAATATCAGCCATTTTGGGTCTCATTGGGGGCAGACTTGTTCGCTTCATACATGGAGCTTTGGGATGAGTACGAACCCTGCAGGGCCTGGCTGTGGGTTAGAATAGAGCCACGCTTGCTCTGGCTGTGGGGGAAGATCAAGGCGCGTTTGATGTGGCTGTGGGATGGTATAAAGTTAATGCACGCCTATTTGCTTGCTAAAGTCAGGCAGAAGATCACAGATGAGTGGGTCTCCAAATGGATTGTGCACATTTTAATGGGTTTGTTTTGTTTAGGAGCTCTTACGTACTTTATGTCTTTCATTGTAGTTTGAGCTTCAGGACAGTAACAAATCAAATCAAATCAATTTATTTTTGTATAGCCCAAAATCACAACAACAGTCGTCTCTGAGGACTTAACAGGAAGAGACTGTAGGTAAGAGCTGACCTACTGCCTTAAGCACAGGTCACACGGATAGACATTACAGGTCTGTCAGGGTGACCACCTCAGCAGAGGTCACAGGTCACACTGATGGACATTACAGGTCTGTCAGGGTGACCACCTCAGCAGAGGTCACAGGTCACACTGATAGACATTACAGGTCTGTCAGGGTGACCACCTCAGCAGAGGTCACAGGTCACACGGATAGACATTACAGGTCTGTCAGGGTGACCACCTCAGCAGAGGTCACAGGTCACACTGATGGACATTACAGGTCTGTCAGGGTGACCACCCTTAGGAGAGACCAAAGACGAAGAAGGAAGACAGGATGGAGACATGTCAAGGTAAGCTACATTTACATTATATTCATCAGTGTTCTATGTTGCACATTAGTATCAAAAAGTTGTTTGTAACATTCAAATAAAGTAAGTATAAATGGAAATTCTTTGTTTGTTTTTCACTTTGACAGTTGATGTTGAAGAACATGGGACAGTAACAGAAGCTATAGGTTCTGTTGGAGGCCAGATCAAGGGCAAAGCTATTTTTTTCTATTAAAAACATTGTACTTTGACATGAAATATGTTAAGTTTTATTTTAAAAAAAGTATATATAGGGCAGGGCTCTCAACTCTCACGCAATGACCGTGTGACACACGCAATTCACCTCCTTCACACGCTCTCACGCCACACCTGGCATTTCTCACGCTGAAAAATCAGACACAATTTTTTTTTTTTAAACCAAAATTAAATAGTCTCAAATGTATAGAGCCTAGAACGGCCGCGCAGTGCCTCTGAATTTCAGATGCGCTGTCTTAAGATCGCTCTCTTTCTTTCTTTCTTTCTCTCTCTCTCTCTCTTTCTCTCTCTCTCTCTCTCCCTCGGGAAGCTTCGTGCGACTGTCAGGGCAGCGTCACATCAGAGCTATTTAACAGACAGATCGTTTCTTTGAGACGCATTTCAAACTCCCAGTGATATTCTGTAAAACTGGAGCTTCATAGTGATCCATAGTTTGTACAAATCAGCCTTATATTTACGGAGAAAAGGCCCAAATGTACAGTGAAAGATAACGTGTGTAAATAACAGCGGAGAAAATCGCGCAAAACGGCGCACCGCGGAAATGTTTGAAGAGGTCTTTACAACTTTTACTTTTCCCTGAATGTGACATAAAACAGACACTAACCTTACAAAAGCAGCAGCTCTCGTGTTTTCTCTGCTCTGATCACTCAGGATAGTCCTGTCAGGTCGAGTCAGTCTGCCTGACGCTCCTAAAGCCCAGTTTTACAGGGGCGGAGCTAAGGGCATCTGGGGCTGGGGCCCCCTAAATCTGGCTTCTATGGGGGGGACCATATTGTATTTTTGTTTATTTAACTGCCTCATGTCTTTTTAATTATATAATGACATCACACAATAGGATCATCACATCTAAAACTCACCAAATACAGGAAATTGCATTGATTTTATAAAAAATCTCCAGGTAGGAGAATTCCCCCAGACCCCCCTGGATTACATCTGAACCTTGTTAGATTTAAATATATTTGTATTTACAGGCTTATGGGTCTGAGGGTCTGTCTGTAAATTTGGCTGTTTGATAGGGATTTAAGGACCTTTAAAGGGGGTGTGGGGGCTCAGCAGCTAACATGAAAACTTCCAATTAATAATACAATGTTATAATACTTTCATGTTTCTGACATTTTTATGTCTTTGTTACACCAAATAGATAATAAAAAAACAGTGATTTTTACTTTGAACAGACTTGTATGGCCACAAAATGGACTGTTATTTGCCCTGGAGGAGGAGGGCCCACGCATGTTTATTTTGATAAAAAAAAAAAAAATTTCATAGTATGCCATAAAATGTATTTATCCCCATTTAGAATGTCCCAAACTGTGGTTTTACTTTCTAATTCTACTGAAATGTGTGGATGACTTTTCACCTCCAGAAAGTTAAAGTAAATTATGGTGATGGAGCATGCACAGCAGATCCAAAATCCTGATCCATATCCTGAATAGAAAAAACAACATAACAAACAAGTCCACGTCTGCACAAAAGTTTTGGGCAGAACTGCTGTTGGAGGTGCCTATGTGCATTGTCCACTGTGAAGTAGCAACAGCTCACAGACAGAGGCAGCTCTAAAGCAGCAGAGGTAAAGCTGGAGGCTGCAGTCTCAAGACCTGCAGTTTGAACATCTGCAAAACCAGGAGCTGCAGTCTGAAGCCCCCTCACTGACATGTCTCTCACTGAGCAGGACAGAACAAAGAGTATTAGGCCTCCACTGTGAACCACTGACACAGGATTTGGACATGTGAATGCCTAAAAGTTGACTTTGTGCCAGTGTAAATCTGCTAGAAAATGGGATATGTTAGTTAAAAACACTTCAGATTGCAGAAAACTACATCTATTTTGACCAAAATCTCTTGGGGAACTCCCTGACTCGACCCCTCGGGGCCACATGAACAGAAGGCCTAATTGCCATTTATCTTTTATTCACTTGGTTGTTTGAACACCTGTTTTAATTTTTAATTTTATAAAATAAGCTCAGAGTAATTGAAAGTGTTATCCAATACGACAATTTTAGTCTCACTTTTTTCAGCCACTTGAAGCCTGTAAAATGTCTCAAAATGCACCGAAATGTGTCTGTTTTTTAAAAAAATCTCTGGGGGAGGACCCCCAGACCCCCCGCTCATTCTTTTCACCCTGTACAACATGGTTTCCCCACTGCTGAAATACGTCTGATTCCCATCAAACACTGAAAAACAGACTTCCAATTAGGTCGTTGCTTTACAAATTCTCCATGTAGATTTCAGAGCCTCACTCTAGCACAGAACCTGCGAATGATATGCACCCTCACAAAAAATCTCACTCCAAGCCAAAATCAAAAGTTGAGAGCCCTGATATAGGGCGATTTCTGATTAGAGCTTTTGCTTCACAAAAATGAACAGCATTTAAATAATGCTCATTTTATCGGTTATCAACCTGATAATACCAATATTGATAGTGAACAGGACCTACACACTGTCCTTGGCAGAACTATTTCTGTACTTGACAATAAGGTTGTTCCGATACCGATACCGGTATCGGAAAAACGTCCGATATCGCACGTTTTTCAGGTATCGGTATCGACGAGTACTCATGCCAAATCTCCGATCCGATACCGCCCTGTATTGTGCTAAATGAGGAGACGTAGATGCAGCCGCAGCAGCTGTTCTTTGCTTGTGGCTAATGCTGCAGCTAACAGTCAGAGCAGCTAGAACAGGTTTTGTGGAGACTCTTCAAAATTCAACCACAAAAATACTCCATATATGCTCACAAACACCCATTTTACCTCTGTGGTGTTTCATTTAGCCTCAATAGTTGAAGGATTGTGGTTAAACTAACTCTAAAAACGGCTCAAAAGCAGCGCTAGCTAGCGGCGCTAACAAGCTAACATGCTAAATATGCTAACTCGGACTTTTGTTTACATAGCACTTCATTAGGATAAACGTCTTTTTACAGACCTCACTGTTGTTTTTATGACACACAGAGGTGAAAAAGCACTAAATAAGAATATACTCAACAGAATCAGACATGGTTTAGACCTGGTTCAGACCTGGTTTAGTCCTGGTTTAGTCCTGGTTTAGACCTGGTCCAGGTCAGGTTAAGACCTGGTTCAGTCCAGGTTTATGGTTTAGTCCTGGTTTAGACCTGGTTCAGTCCAGGTTTAGACCTGCATGGTCCAGGCATGGTTTAGTCCTGGTTTAGACCTGGTTCAGTCCAGGTTTAGACCTGGTCCAGGCATGGTTTAGTCCTGGTTCAGACCTGGTTTACTCCTGGTTTAGACCTGGTACAGTCCAGGTTTAGAGCTGGTCCAGGCATGGTTTAGTCCTGGTTTAGACCTGGTTCAGACCTGGTTTGATCCTGGTTTAGACCTGGTTCAGCCCAGGTTTAGACCTGGTTCAAAACAACAACAACAACAACATTTGGCTCTAAAATAGGCTTAAAAATCCACATATTTAACAGTTACAATAAACACATGTTTATTATGAATAGCCTATTTTATATGTGCAGCTCTTTTTATGTTGCCTATTTGTTTTGCTTTTTGAGACTTAAGAGTCTAGTTTGCAGAAGCCATTATTAAAATTGATTATTGATTTAAATTTGAGTTAAAAGCTGTACCTATAATTTGCATCCTTAGCCATTGTAATGTAATATTTGGTATCGGCACTAGTATCGGTCTTGGCACCTATCCTGAGGCAAAGTATCGGTATCGTATCGATTCCAAAAAAATGGTATCGGAACAACACTACTTGACAATGTCACACACTAACAAGATTCATTCTTTTTATGAACTATAAATGTAGTCCAAATAAGACCTCAAAAAGATTCAAGATTCAATTTATCTGTCATTTTTATGCCAAATAAAAAGAAGTCCAACGTTGGATTGACAACTCTGAGACTAAAGTAATAGGTTGGAAAAAAATGTTTATATACGCAAAACGCAACCCCCCCAACAGTTGTGGGGGGCTGAATAACTGTTTCATATGAACCCTACATCCATTTCTAATCCTCAGGCCAACATTTGTGGCGTTGACACATTTTCAGTCCAATAACACAACCAAACAATAGAGCAGACCTGGGCAAACTGTGGCCCAGGGGTTAGATGAGGCCCTCGGGATGTTTCAATGTGGCCCTCAGTACAGTTTTACTCTTTATTTTCTTTTACTCGATTGATTTGGCTCAGGAGCAAGTGTCTTTGCTTGTTGTCCTAATATTATCACAATAATTGTCAAAATGTTAAATAAAAAACCCTGTGATTTTCAAAAAGATGTGCTGCAATAATGAGAATTTTTTAGATCAGTGACCGTGGTCCAGCCCTCCACTACCTATCCCGGTTCCAATATGGCCCGCAGGAAAAAATAATTGCCCACCCTACAATAGATCAACCCCCAAACCAAAAGTTTCATCAGACTGTCAATAGTTCACTGACCCCCGTTGGCTCCTGGACAGAGGTTATTCAGCCTCATGGATCAGTAGTAGTGTCTGAGTGGATCCATTCTTCAGCTGCTGCTGAGTTTCAGGAGGATATTCACGTTGGTGGACACACACACTGAGCAGATCCCAGATATTTTCAATGGGACCATTGGGACCACCTCTCCAATGACGATGTGAGTCACGAGCTCTAACACCGGGCTCACACTGCCTCCAGTCCAGATCCAGATCCAGATCCAGATCCGTCTGGGTCCGGTTGTCACTCACACTGCCTCCAGAATATGCTTGTGTATGTACAGACTCTGCTGGCCTCGCGAGACCACGAGTTCAGGGGGATTCACGCTCAACTTGGGAGTTTCAGGGAGTTTACGTGATCTCTGGCACATGGATATGTAAACAAGGACACTTGTGTCATGTTTTGGGCTTATTTCACGTCACTTCATTTTCTGTTGGATTTTTCGCGACACAATGGGTAAGTACGAGACGTTTATTTTGCCTCCTGTGTGTTCAGTAGTATGTATAGTATATGTCGAGCATTTTGCTGTATTTGTTGTAGTAGCAGAAACGTAATGTTTTTACTTTGAAAACCACCAGGTTCACTTCACCCGCGAGCGCTTGGTTTCCTGTTTGTCGTGTCTTGTTTCACAACTTTACCAAAAAGGGTTCCGGAGCGCTCCGGCAGTCCGGAAAAATTTCAGTGAAACGAAAACGATCCGGACGTACAGAGCAGAGCCGCGCGGCTCGCCGAACCGGACGGATCGCGGTGTGAGAGCCTCTCATTACTTTCAAGAAACAAAAAGCGGACCGGATCCAGTGTGAGACCGGCGTAAGCACTGTGGACCTGGTGGAGGCTGAACCTGTCACGGAGATGTGCGGGGGGCGGTTGGTCTTGTGCAGCGTTCGTTACACACAACAATTGTGGCATCGTGAAGAAGTGTGTTTTTGGCTTCATTGTGGTGCCTTTTATAGAGAAGACTTGAGCACAGTTAACCAGCGGTAAAAGTCAACTCTGAGTTTCAAACATGAGTTTGTGTGAATAAATGACAAGCACGAACTACACAATCAACATGCGCTATATGCGCGCACTACACTTACGAATTACAAGCGCCGTCTATGAGTGCTAGTTTTATATTGACCCTATTTTGTCCCGCCTACTTTTCTAGGACGTGCACTTCCTGTTTAGCTGCATTTAGCCTGTAGATTTCAGTCGATGGTTTATTTTAACTGATATTATATTTAATTAAAATGCCCCACAAGACAGACAAACAAATACGTTAGCTACCTTAACAGAGCTAAACAGGAAGTGCATTTCCAAGCCAAGTGGGCGGGGACAAAATAGGGTCAATACTGTGGCAAGATTTCTCCACTGTCGGCTAGCTGGAGTGCACAGCAGCCTCACAGCGTGAGCAGAACAGGTGGCTCCTGAACACAAGAGCTCATAAGAGGAGGAGAGGTAGTGCCACTGAATCCTACCTGCTCACGCCGTGTTATCCAATCTACAGCAGTTTGTTGATGCGAGTCAAAGGAAAGCTGACTTTCTAAAGCCCCTCCACTCACTGTTACCATGGTAATCACCAATCACTCAAAATAGAGTAGTTTGAAGTGCTTCCAGTGAGGTCATTTGGATAGTTTGAACTTTTTAATGACTTTTGTTGTTGTAGCCAAAAAACTAACTCAATAAAGACTAGTCTAAAAGATATCTTTTTTTCAACATTACTAATAAATAAAATAATGTAAATCCACACGTAGATCTTCGGGCTGCGCTCAGACTAAAAGGAGCTTGTCAGCTGAAAAAGGTTGGGCACCCCTGCTGTAATACACTCTTTAATGTTCTCACAATCAGTCAAGTCAAAGCAACAAATCTGTTCACCTTTCTTCAGCTTCAGAATCTGATGGAGTGTGGTTAAGGGGCCTGGTTAAACAGCGCTCTCCGGCAGCCTTTCCCTGCAGTCAGTATTAGAAAATAAATCAGGACGAGAGCAAAGCGGAGATGTGACAAGCTACCGGGAGATTTGCGGCGTTTTATTTTTTAAAGTCCAGGAATAGCGCGCGTTTGATCGGATCCATACTTCACGCCGGAGGAAAGCGGCTGCCGTAACTCCTCCTCCCTCAGAGCCGCTTCAATGAGACGTGACAAAGCTTCTATTGGATTTAAATGCAATTAGCTCAAGCCCCTAAACAGGTTAAAAATGGCTGCTTTATATTGTACATTGTAGTGCTTTGAATCCATCATGTACAAGAGTGGGTTTAACGAAGAATGCTAAATATCGGAGAATAACAAAGAGCAGGCTGGAGGGCGGGATTTGTGAGAACCCTTTGATTAGCATGTTTTTTCACATTTTCATATTTGTGCTGCGAGGAGAGACTGGGTGTTTAAGTGTGCGAGGGATTACAGACAAAAGGCTGGGTTAGTCCGGTAAATCTGCTCCCGAGGGGGACGGAGAGGCGAGGCGAGGCACGGAGAGAGAGAGAGCTTTGTACTCCGGTCGCACTGACACAGAGAGAAGAGAGAGAGAGAGAGAAGAGAGAAGAGAAGAGAGAAGAGTCACACTGACACAGAGAGAAGAGAGAGAAGGAGAGAAGAGAAAAGTCACACTGACACAGAGAGAAGAGAAGAGAGAGAGAGAGAGAAGAGTCACACTGACATAGAGAGAAGAGAGAGAGAAGGAGAGAAGAGAAGAGTCACACTGACACAGAGAGAAGAGAGAAGGAGAGAAGAGTCACACTGACACAGAGAGAAGAGAGAGAGAGGACGAGTTAGGTCTGTGGAGAGAGAGAGAAAGAAAGAGAGGAGAAGAGAGGAAGAGAGAGGAAAATAGAGAGAGAGAAAAAGAGAGAAAAGAGAGAGAGAGGGAAAGAGTCACTCTGAGAAAGAGAAGAGAGAGATGAGGAGGAGAGAGTCCCACTGAAAGAGAGAGAGAGAAGTGAGGGTGGAAAGAGAGGGAGAGGGTGAACTGAGAGGAGAGAGAACAGAGTCACAGAGAGAGAGATGAGAAAGAGAGAGAGGAAAAAAGGGAGAGAGAGAGAAGATAGTCACACATAGAGAGGAGAGAGAGTCATATTGAGAGAGAGGAGAAAGGGAGAGACAGAGAAAGGAGAGAGAGAGAGAGAGGAGTCACACCGAGATGGGAGGAAAAGGGGAGGATGAAAGTAGGGAGAGGAGGAGAGAGAAAAGAGGAAGAGAGGGTAGAGAAAGAGAGAGTGAGGAAGGGAGAGAGAGAGAGAAAAGAGCAAGAGAGTAAGAAAGAAGAGAGAGAGAAGGAGGTAGAAAAATCGAGGAGAGAGAGAAAAAGAGAGAGAGAGAGAGAGAGAGAGCGAGAAGCTTTGGATTTGCGTGTAGTGCTGGAGAGACAGGAGGAGGATTTGAGGAATAACAGGATGGAGTTATGCAAAGATAAAAAAGTAAAGCGTCTTACACATGATGTCATTTCCATTTTGTGTTCCGCGCTTTTCTGTGGAGAGAACTGGAACGTGAGGAATGAAGCATGTACCCTTGAACTAACACCCAGGCCATGTCATTATCATTAAGGACTGGGGTGTAATGAGGCTGTTGCTAAGTAACCCTAAACGTGACAGTATTCCATCTGTTTCTTAGACGTGCCTGCAGATGTTGTACGAGTTACATTAACAGTCTGTGTATGTGACACAATCGTTAAAGCAAGGATGTAACCAGCAATTATTTCTTAATTGATAACTTTGTGAATTGTGTTTAAGTAAATAATAATTAAGCGTCCTGTTTGTAAAAATGTCTGCAAGGTTTCCCCCCTCCAAACGCAGACGTTTGGTGAATACTGGCGAGAGTTTTATTTTAGCGAGAGTTTTATTTTACCGTACTGTTGTCACGTCTTTTATGACTTGGCGTCGGTGCAGTTGTTATGTTTACAATAATGGCTGATGATATTACAGTAGCTGGTGCGTGTGCAGTGCCGGCTCTGGCCCTATTTGGCGCCCGAGGTGAGATTTCAAACAGCGCTCCTGATAGATGTCGTTTGTAGTGGGTTCCAGCCCTCTGCCCCCCTCCCCAAACTAATTTGTATTTAATTAAAATGTACACACAGACCCTTAGAGCCATAAGCCCTGCAAATACAAACAGATTTTAATAAAAGGGTTTTGATGTAATTCAAGGGTGCACGGTAGCAGAGTGGTTACAGCTCTGGCTTCACAACAAGGAGGTCGTGGGTTCGACTCCCGGGTCGGACCATATCAACATCTCATGATCTCTGGGTGGAGTTTGCATGTTCTGCCCGTGTCACTGTGGGTTTTCTCCAGTTTCCTCTCACCTCCACAAACCTGCATGTTTAGGTTCATTGGCATCACTGTAATTTCCCTTAGTGAGTGAATGTTTGTCTGTCTAACCCTGCGACGAGTTGGCCACTGTCCAGGGTGTTCTCCCGCCTAAGGCCCAAAGTCACTGGGATAGGCTCCAGTCACCCGGCTACCCCACGTTGGTGGGACACAGCCTTGGTGTATAGATAGATAGTAATTCAGGGGGGTCTGGGGGGCTCCCCCAGGAGAATGGTGAGTTTTAGATAAATCTGTAAATCTGTTTCGTACGACTATAAACGAAAAACCTTGACTCAAATCAAGTAATTTTTCTTTTAGATCAGTGATTCTTAACCATAGGGCCGGGCCCAAAGTTGGGCCCGAGCACCTCCTTGAGGGCCACAAAATCAGTAAAACACAATACATTTAATATGAGATGGGCCCAGGTTACTTTCTATGAATATCGGGCCTCGAGGTAAAAACGTTAAGAACCCCTGTTTTAGATGATCATTAACAAAATATCACTTAGTAAGATGTCCAATGTTTCTATTGTCAAAAATTCTGTCGTGTTATTTACAGTATTGTTTATTTATTTTGTACGACCATAAACGATTGTAACACACACTCATGTACCATTCAGCATGAGTGTGTGCATAAATAATATCTATGAAATGCAAATTACGTGACAAATGTACAGCACGGATGTAAGAGGGGGAGGTCTTTACAAGTTCCTTGAACTTCTCCCTACTCCTTTGAGTATCATTTCTTTATTGACATTACATGTTACATGTTATACATGTATTTTATGTTTTTCATGTCTATGTTGCTCAAATAAACTAAACTAAACTAAAAAAACTAAGAGTGAGTGTGAGAATGTGAAAGAAAGAATAAAAGAAATATTTTTTTATATTTTTTCCATGGTAGTAAATTATATTTACTACCATGGAAAAAATCCCAAGTAAAAAAACATTTTCATCTAATTTACAAACTTAAAAAGTTTGCATTTGTGAATGAAAAAAAAAATTACTTTTATTCTTTTAGTTATTTACTTATAATGAAGTCATTTTCAGTCCTCCATACTTTCATCAATCCATTTTTAATGAAGTAACGAGAAACTGACAACACAATCTCTAATCAGAGTCATCTCTCTGTCCCTGTGGCCTCTGATAGCAGTCGTCTCCATGTGTTCTCCCAGATAACATGCAGAAGCTCATTAATGGAGGTGCAGAGAGCCGGGCCAGATTAAGCAGCCTAATCCCAGTCACACATGAAGAGATTAACATAGCACAGGGCACAAATCAATGGGTTGATCACAACGCAGAGGAGGAAGGCTGATCTTACACTAATGTTGTACATGGTTATGTTTTCTATATTGACTGCTTTAGTCATCAATAAAACAGGTTTGTGCAATCCTTATGCCTCTGATAAGAAGATTAACATTCAAAAGCTCATATGCAAAATGGACTTCTTTGAGCTTTGAAACATTACTTCCTCATTAAACACATCTGAACTTTTCTTTGTGTTTTCGTTCTGTTTTTAACTCTGTAAATCATCTAGAATTGTTTGAGCAACTCCTATTGTCCCGCCCACTTGGCTTGGAAGTGCACTTCCTGTTTAACTCTGTAATGGTATCTAACATGTTTGTTTGTCTTGTGGGGCAATTTTAATTTATAATAATAATAATAATACATTTATTTATATAGCGCTTTCTAGACACTCAAAGACGCTTTACAGACAAAGGCAGTTAAACAAAGGTACAATACATAAAAACAGTAATTACAACATTAATCAATCATTTAAAACAGATTTAAACAAATGGTCTTGACATTTTCCTAAAAGTGGTGAGGTCGGTGCAGTCATTGTCCCAGAGGGTGGGGGCAGTGATGGAGAAGGCTCTGTCACCCCAGGTTTGGAGCTTGGTCCACACAACAGCGCTCAGAGACCATCTCCATGATGTGTTTGGCTCGGTCAGGGCCTTAGCTGGAGGAGCAGACGCAGTTGGAGGTGGAGACTGAAGTGAGAGAACAGATGACACAGGTCCAAGTGGATCAGATGAAACTTCTGTTGTTTCAGTCGGTGATAAAGCCATCCCTCAAAATATTTTTCTGGCAAATCTTCTGCTGCAGCAGTTGTAAAAGTTCTGTACCATTCAGATGTCCAAAGTTAGCATCATAGCTTCATGTCCCATCTCATTTAGTATAATAACAGTTAAATAAACCCATCAACTAAAAATCTACAGACTAAATGCAGCTAAACAGGAAGTGCATGTCCTAGAAAAGTAGGTGGGACGAAATAGGGTCAATACCTCATAGATATACATAAAATGTAAAAAACGTATGCTAATATTTCATGCCTTAAATGTTCTAATAACATATTTAGATTTCATTCCTGTTTATTATGGTTTTAATTGTAGAATCTGTTTTGTAGGCTTTCCCATCACATTAGGCCAAATCATGGTATTGCCATATCTCACTCAAAATACACATTTATTACACTGCTCTTTCACAATAAAGCTCTTTCTGCAGCTGAGATTATGAGGCTTTTATTGTGTAGGAGCCACTGGAAGTGTTAGTTTGAACAAACTGAGCAGTTTGGAAGACTATTGTATTGGATATTTTCAACAACTTGAGTGGACAAACATCATATGTAGTGACCACAGACAAGAGAAGATGGAAACACCAGAGTCTCAAAGCAACAGCCTCCTCCTCAGCGTGTTACTGCACAAACACAGACACACGGCTCACATCCTCATGTTTCCGGTGTGTTTTCTTCTGCGTTGTGTGTGCTGGTTTCTGAACCACAGGACACAGTCGAGCGATTGGAGGCTGTCTCCATTTAATCTGGATTATATAAAGTGAACAGAGTCAACATGTGCTGCTACAGTTGGCTCAAACTACAAAGAAGAGACAATGACATCAGCCCTATTCGCACGACCTTAATTTACCTAGGGACCTCATGTAAAATGTAATAATTCCGGACGTCGTCTGAGTTTCTACTCCCGTGCGAATCGTCCATGTCTGTAAAAATGTCTGTAAAGTTTCCCCCGAATTTAACCTCCTGTAATTCGCCAAACTCAGATGTCCTCATGTAATTCTAATGCTGTGCGAATGCATATGTCTGTAATTGCGTTTCCACCCTCTTGTTTTAATGTGCATTAAGAAGTATCGAGTAAGTCCTGGGAGGTGGAAACGGCAAATATCACATTTAGAATCCCTAATGCGCATAAAAGTTTATACGCTCTCAAGAAGTGGAATTTGTTTATGCGCATAACAGATTAGGCGAATTATTCGCAGGTTTTTGCGTTAACTCATGAAGCAAAATAAACCCACATGACCCTCGGGTTACGTACCTGCTGCAGCGGCTCTGGAGGAGGGATTTAGGTGATAAACAAAGGCAAAATAATACACACAGTTGTTTTGTCCAAAATGCTGCAGACAAGCAAACTGCACTGTTATACCACAAAAACGCTCATTTCATGAATGAAGTAAATAGTTATTGCCATAAATAATCTGTCGCAGTTTCCGGAAAGTCTGTAAAAACAAGAACATTACAGACATCGAATCTGTCCGTGCAAATGCCTGTAAAAAACTCAGAGGTCGTGGGATAATTTAAAGTTTACAGACGTCCTTAAAGGTAAATATAAGGCTGTGCGAATAGGACTATCGTCAGTATTTTTCCAGACTACTCTGCGTCAATAAATAAAAAACATCGGAACAATTCAAAGGCTTAATAAGACTTAAAGACAAGCTTGTTCAATGACCAAAATAAAGGTGAAATAATGATTAGAATGCACTTAAAACACAGGATTACATTGGATGACCAACCTCTTGTATCACGGTCTATCGCAATAGGGAAGAGGAAGTTGCGACACACAAAGAAGAACCATGGGCGGACCAGGACAGCAGTGACTGGATGTCAAGTAGAATATTTGTATAGACGATTAAATGAACCAGTTACACTCGCTCAGACAGTGGTGCGACCAAGTAGGAAAAAGTGACAAAGTGAGCCAACAGAGCCTTTCTGTGTTTTCCTCTGAACCTCGCGCCACTAAATTCCGTCTTGCGTTAATGACATAAAAATGCAATAAAACTGACATTTGGTTGAAGCCATGAGGCGACATTTTCTTTGGGTTTAACTGGTAAGTTTTATCAAATTCCAGTCACTAAAATGGATAAGTTTAGGCCTGGGGTTTGGGGTAGGTTCTTTAAACCCAAAGAATTTCTCTCCACACGGCTTCAACCAAAATTTGTGGTTCTTTTAAGTTTTGGTTTTTCATAACATAAGGACGTAAAAAATATGCTTATTAGGCATGGGACGATATTAAAATTTGCACTCACGATTATTGTGACCAAAAGAATCGCGATTGACGATATTATCACCATAATTTACTAAACGTAAAAGTGAACAGATACAAAGTCACTGAAATATTTATTAGAGCACATTATGTATGTGTTTGAACGACTTATTGTATTTTGGTTCAAGTACAATCAATAATGATTCAAAGTGAACAAATGTTTACAATTTTGAGCAAAAATCTGCTAACTTTGTCTCAGAGTCATTAATTAACTTTAACACATGAATCTTTACTTTGTTTAACTATAAAACAGCTTTTACTGAGTTCACAGCAGTCAGATTTTAGTTGCTCTTATGAAGCCACAGGCACGTGCCTGCTGCTTTTTTTGCGATTAATTGCGAATACGATTAGCACTATTATGAAAAAAACGCCACGATTATTTAATTGCGGCCCTTAATTATTGTGATTAGCGATATCGTATATCGTCCCATCCCTAATGCTTATCATCTGTTTTCATCAGAGAGCATTAGCATATCAGGCAAAATCAACTTGATTATTTTCTTTGTGTCAATTCCTTTGCAGCCAGTACCTGAAGCTCTACCTCAATTCCTGTTGTGGGAAACATCACAACAGTCTAAAGACCAATAATATTTGAATCAGGTGAAGGGCAGCTAAAATGAATAATGTTTAAATGCAGATGTGTGACATAATAAAACAGCCCATTGGCTTTTCGTGCCTGGGATTACAAGTTTTCTCTCTTGATTCAAAGTTTTGTAAGTCTCAAACACAAAGTTCCAGCTGAATATTAAAGTCCCCACACAAATGTTCTCGCTGCGGTTTGATTGTGGCCTTTCACCCGAGACTAAAGTGACCGTTGATTAAAAACATGACAGAGCTATTGTTCATCTCTGATTGTTCCACACCGGCCTGGTCCCTGAGGACACCGTCCGTTCACTCCACACCTCCAAAATCAAAGTCATGCTAACAAAGGCTTCAGGTGGGTTCAGAGGGATTTGTTCACAGAGTAATTCAAACAAGACCTAGCACTGGTTCAAACGTCCAAAGTGAAACAAGACGAGACAAACAATGGAAATATAAAAGCTTATGCTGAGATGTGACGTTAGTATGACAATGTGCTTTTATTGAACTTTAAAGAGTGACACTTTCATTTGACTCCAGCTGTTTGGTGTCATAGAACTATAGATAAAAACCAGGAAGTACAATCAGCCAATCAGAGAACAAAGATGATCGGCCAGAGGTGAGACAGCAGACTGTATTGATTATTTTAGGGCTGTAACTAGCGATTATTTTGGTCATCGATTAGTTGGGTGATTTTCCGATTAATCAGTTAGTTGTTTAGAACGCAAAAGTGACTTGAAGACAACATTTTTGCCAATTTTGAGCTAAAAAATGTCGCTTGAGAACGTCCAGGAGATGTAGATTTTAGCGTTGTTGAATGTATTGAAAATCAGACATAATTCATAACTAAAACTGGAACTTAAAGGCAAGGCAAATGTATTTGTATAGCACAATTCATACTCAGAGCAACTCAAAGCGCTTTACAAAACAGGAAAAATACATCAAGATGACAAAACAAAGCAAGCAAAATGTTAAACGTTTCTCAGCTAAAACTTATTGTTTAAGTCATTTCTTTGCTGTAAACAAAAGTACATTGTAAGTAAGTAATTAACTAAGTAAGTAAGTAAGCAAGTAACTAAATAAGTAAGTAACTAAGTAAATAATTAAGTAACTAACTAAGTAAGTAAATAACTAAGTAAGTAGCAACAACATGCAATAACAGACATAACAAGACACAGTACACGTGGTCTGATTTTTTGTTAAACTAGATACTTGTTTGATTGATGCTTCAAAAAACAACATAAAAAAAACAACAACAAATCTGAGGAGTTTTAGAATGATCCTGAGCTTTATCAAAGCTAGTTTAAAACCAAATATTAAGTAAAGGAAGTATATGTATTTTGTTAAAAATCTATATTGTCTAGACTATTGTAAAAAAAAAAAAAAATGTTAAAAGAGCATTTTTATGATTGTGGTATCATATGAAAATTAGTATCAACAATAAAGACTAGGTTTAGGTTAATTGGGCATCACTGTAAATGTCCCTTAGTGAGTGAATGAGAGAGTGAATGTTTGTCTGTCTAACCTGCGACGAGTTGGCCACTGTCCAGGGTGTTTCCCCGCCTAAGGCCCAAAGTCACTGGGATAGGCTCCAGTCACCCGCGACCCCTAACGGAATTAAGCGGTAGAAAATGAATGAATGAATGAATAAAGACTATTCCTTAGTTTTCAAAAAGTTATCAAAACCCTACACATTAACACAATTTTCATGTAATTTCTGTTCAATCTGAAGCTTTTCCACAGCTCATGATGTTTGGGACCTGAAGAAACACTAGTTAACAATTACTCAATTACTAAATTAGTTGATGAATATCTCAATAATCGATTAGTTGTGATTAATTGATTCACTTGTTGCAGCCCAGGACTATTTGCTTGTAAGTCACATGATCATGTGGCTATGACAGAGGGTAAAGTGTGTGAACGCAGCTTTACAGGAGCACAAAGCTGACAGATTTTTTAAAAGAAAGCAATGGTTACTTCTAGTGCATGTTCAGTGCAGCTGTAGTGGAAGTAGGACATATTTAAACTTGCTTATCAATAATCTTGCTCTATTTTTTACGTTTGCTTCTTTGTATGTAAAGCGTCTTTGAGGGTCCAAAAAAGCGCTATATAAGTATGATGATTTATTATTATTATTATATTTTAGGCAAAGCACAAAACAGGGGATTTGGAAAAGCTAATTTATGTATTTATTTAAAGGACAATGTGCAGTTACATTAAAAAGATGGCTGCACCAGATTTAGCAGCAAGCTAATTTCCATCTGTAGTCCTATGAATGAATGTACTATTCTGTAGTAAACAGTGTTTGGTCTTACACTGGCGCGGATTTAAAACCATACAAGAACCTGGTTTTGTGTACCTGTGTAGTTACCTAGCGCTAGCCTCACATAATGCAGTTTGTTTCAGATATCCATTGTGTTTTTTTCCAAATGTCATCCATGTTTTTCTCTCATAGCATTGCCTTACCTTGTGTAAAAGGTTCACTGTAAATCAGTGAGAGATTTCAGTTCTTTTGATTTATTGCTGCCACACATTGGCGTCTTCTGTCTTTTTCAAAAGTTAAACAATAAAAAGCTACATTGGGCTTACAACCTTCTTGTCTGTTAGTGCAGCCAACCACACAAGATACAACTATTGGCAAAGTTTCTATAGTCGTAACACACACAGACAGCTCTTTTACTCTTCATTAAGGCAAAGTGGGCATTGTCTCAAAAGAGTGACCAGATGAGCAAAGGGTCAATACGGTATGTTTGATCTTGTGTCAAATATTAAGTCAGAATTTAGTACTGCAACATAAACAACACATACACAGACACGCTGACACACAAAGAGCTCTGAGTTTACGCTTTACTTCAAGTGACCCAGCCGCTGAAGCATAAAAGTCCAGGAGCTAATGGCTCATCTGCTAACACAGCGCACCTTTAAGAAGGATTTGTGTGGACGGAGCCAGGAGCAGAGGACATTTGAAACAAGTGTCAGTCAATAATCCAAAGGCGGGTCCTAAAGGTCAGAAGAGACTGCATTAATAATTCAACATACCAGGCCACAGCTTTCTCAGCACAAAACTTCTTTCACCAAGTGCTTTGTAGACTCTATGCTGTTGACGATATATCCTTTTATATTTATTTTATCGGGAGTTTTGCCAAGTAGAATGTGGTTCAAAAAGACATGTGAATAAACTGAAGGGACTTAAAATATTGTAGCTGTTATCATTTATAACTATAGAACTTTGTATGAATACAGCATGGGTCAACATTCGAAGATGAACAATCTTATTGCATCCAGGCCCCAACCACGATAACGGCTGAAGCTAAATGTCATGAATCATCATTGGATTCTACGTATTCTCAGTATCTAAACCAAACCAATAGGGATGTAACGATATGTAAATACCACGATACGATATTATTGCGATAAGAACCTCACGATACGATATTTATCGCCATATCTCGATATCATATAGGGCGCACGATACTGAGTTTATTCTTACAATAAATAAGCATGAAAGCCACATTTTCCAGTCATTCTTATTTATTATTCATTGATTCTTTTTCAAGGGTGCAAACAGGACTCCAGACTAAATCACTCTCTCTCATCATATAGGCTATTAATGTATAGAAATGTTGTTTATTTGTTTATTAAAATGTTTTTGTTATAACCAATGTGATTTAATTTCACCACCTTTCTATTAACTTACTAAATAAATAATTAAATGCATTAATTGTACACATTATTAGTGTGAGAATTCCACTGCCTTTCATCATTTTATAATACTTTGAATAAAATTTGTGTTAATATCTTCTCGAGAAGGCCACCCTGCAGAGCCCTGGTTCAAAGCATTTATCACAGGGTCAGAAGGTTAGAGTTATGGTGACATCAGACTTTAGTGACATTGTGGGTCTGGTGTTTCTGCTGTTTTGTGATTGATGTGACAGTGAACAGTTTTACAGTAGGTGGAAATAATAACAGGAGCAGCACAGCTTAGCTGTGTGTTAGCATCACCTTGGTTAGCAGCTGTTTAGCTTTCTGACAGACTTAATGGGAGCAAAAGGACCACACGCCTCTGTCCTCTGCTGCCACACAGCATGGAGTTGGTCTAGAGGAGTTTTAGAGCGAGTTGAA
Organism: Mugilogobius chulae; assembly: GCA_038363315.1. Taxonomy (NCBI): domain Eukaryota; kingdom Metazoa; phylum Chordata; class Actinopteri; order Gobiiformes; family Gobiidae; genus Mugilogobius; species Mugilogobius chulae. The sequence goes on from CM076405.1 coordinate 35,009,901, forward strand.
CTAAATCTGCTTTTCCAAAGATTCGCATAAAGCGGTTTGAGCGATCGTAAAAAGGTTTGAGAAGCTAGCTCAGTGTCGGACTCGCGCTGCCGGCGTGTACTCGCGTGTGGTTCCGTTTCTTAAAAACACAAAGTTTTAGATAAATCCCGGTGAGATATTCCTGTGGATAACTGATGAGGAGCGCTCGAATCCAGAGAACAGAGCAGCAGTAGTATTGCCTGTGTACAAGTGTCCCTGCCCTGACTGAGCACTGAGCAGAGAGGCAGAAAACAGGCCGGAGCGAGCGGCTAAAGCAAACCAAAAAGTCCTGTTGTTCAGTCGTCAAGAGACCACGACGATATATTGAGCAATTTTGATATCACGATATCACGATATCGCCAATATCGTTACATCCCTCCAAACAATACTACAGAACAGTGTTTATTTTCACACACTAGGATTTACAAATGAAGAAAGAACGCAGACACACACCATTTTGACCCCTTAAAAAATGTTGATTTGTGCAGGTAAACCAACTAGAAGAAGTGAGTCGAGATTTATATTAATGAAGATGCAGATGATTTGTAATTTAATCTGGTTAATAACTTAATTTACGTCTTAAAACAAAAAACAAAATCTTTGTTGTGATTGTGTTTTGGTGATTCCAGAGAGAGAAGAAAACATTAGCAAATGTGTTTTTGAAACATTTCTGGTTTAATAAAAGCACAAACTAAAGTTAAACCAAGTGAACCAAAGTTAAACCAAAACGATTTTCAGGTGTTTGTCACAATGAGAGAAGTACAAATGCTTCACATTGTTTTTCACTTTAGCCTGAGATCAGATTGGTTTGGCTGGGTACTGGAAGATATTTTTTCAATACCACTACTTTAACGATACTTGCTTTTCGAGACCGGTTATTTTCTCTGTTTTTGCTTTTTTATGTTAATTATAAGCCCAAAACTGTTTTTCAGTCTTTAACAATGTTTCACTTTCACTTTCTTGCCACAAGCGGCACTGGAACAAAGGAGTGACGCATTTGCTTTAGGCACTACAACTTTTACTCATCATTTGCCTGGAGAAAGAGGAGAAAAAAGTAGACTGGATATTCAATTTTTTTTTTTTTTTTTTTACTAGGACTTGTTTGACTCCATCCAGATGCGCGCCAGAGTGGTTTACATTTGGAATTCTGCTTTCAACTGCAGCGATGAAGAAGAAAATGTAACAGCAAAGTTTGGACTATATTATGTGTTTGTCGATATTCTACAACACAGACTTTTGACAGAAAAGCTTGAGCTTTAGACAGTGTTTTAATTGAATACGGACCCATTGTTTCTTAATTCTTCTGTTAAAGAAGGTAAGCAGACACATTGTCGGGAGACTTGCAGCAGGTACAGTACAGACCAAAAGTTCGGACACACCTTCTCATTCAAAGACTTTTTTTATTTTATTTTAATGACCATGAACTTTGTAGATTCACACTGAAGCATCCAAACTATGAATTAACACATGTGGAAGTACAGTACAGTACATAGCCAAAAAGTGTGAAACAACTGAAAATATGTCATATTCTAGGTTCAAAGAAACCACCTTATGCTTTGATTGCTGCTTTGCACACTCTTGATGAGCTTCAAGAGGTAGTCACCTGAAATGTTCTTCCAACAGTCTTGAAAGAGTTCCAGAGATGCTTAGCTCTTGTTGACCCTTTTGCCTTCACACTGTGGTCCAGCTCACCCCAAACCATCTGACTGGGTTCAGGTCTGGTGACTGTGGAGGCCAGCTCATCTCTCTCCTTCTGGTCATTCATGGTGTTTATATCTTCAGTATGAATCTACTATGTTCATAATCATGAAAATAAAGAAGACTCTTTGAATGAGAAAGTGTGTCCAAACTTTAGGTCTGTACTGTAAGCTTGCGCACAGTCTATTTAGGAGAAGTAAGACATGAATCGTGCTGATAGTTTGTGCAGACGCACAAGCTCACACAGTTTGTTTGGGAGAAGCAACAAGTCAATTACTGTGACATTGGATTGCACAAATAACACATAGGCTATGAGGGGTTTTGCTGCTTGTGGAGCAAAATTTGTTTTTATAGAGGGCGCACATTGACGCAGAGATTTAAAGTCAAGAAAACAAAAAATGGCACCGAAATGCGCCATGTTTTGGGTTCCAATATTTCCCAAATGGTTTTGGTCAGTTTCAATGCCCAGCCCTAGTTGGTTTAAAGACGTACTACATATTTCCAGCCTACGGCCCAAAGATAAGCCTCAGAAGCTAAATTTCAGGCTCCTTCACATTAGATTCAATGATATCGGTCACAGTGAATTTAGTCACATGGTGCAGGAGCTCTACTTAGACCTATTTTCTGATAAGCTAACTTATCAGAAAATAAGACAAATATATGTTTTCAGTTCAGTATCAACTGATACTGAGTATTGGTAACGGCAGATACTTTTTATTTATTTACTGACCTTTATTTAACCAAGAAAGTCCCACTGAGATTCAGAATCTCTTTTGCCGAGAAGTCCTGGGAAGGGTTGGCAAACTAAAGCCAAAGTAGCACCTTGGCATCAGTAAATAAAAGCTGAAGTGGCTCCCAAATCTGTCCACTTATATATATGTAACTTTCTACAAAGGTTTGGCTACTAAGAAACAAACTCCAACCTTGTCCTCATCCTAACTCTGGCCTGCTCCGACGTCTCTGCACTTACATCTCCCTTGTTTGTTCCTTTATTGTTTTCTATTTCCAAAGGGCTCGTCTAGTCGAGCCAGAACACTCAGCCTCATTATGGAGCAGTATAATCCGGTATAAAAGAGAGATGCGGAGCTTGTAAATGAGAGCCCTTCTATTATTCAACATCAGATGGCGTCCTATATGCACCTCCATTTAGCAGAGCCAGCTCCATTTATCTGACTGACGAGTTCAGACAGGACCCAGCTGCTGACCCGGGACGTTCTCATCCATCACAAACACGCACCACTCTTGATTAGTTGATTAATACTTGTAATGTGGAGTTCCTGGTGTCGGGATACAACAGCTCCAGACGCTAGCAGGTTCCATGATCGGACTTGTATCCAATTCCAAGTCGAAAATTGTGTAAAAAGAAGAAATAAATCGCCTGCCAGCAACAGCGCAGGGCTAAATGATGTTCTATTCTCGCAATCCTTTTTCCGGTTGGAGCATCCGAGCTGCGGTGAGCTCCTGCTTGTTTATAGTAATCATTTTTACACATCGCCGGGCTGTGGGTGTTGTGTGTGCCTTCCTAATCCACGGATGATGTAGTAGCGTTTTCCTCTGGCAGCGTGACCAATCTTCAGCGCTTCAGTCAAGGGGGCTTAAAAACGGCGAGCACCTTTCTTTAGCTGCTTATTTGTCGAGCATTTGATCCATTGAATTCACAAAAGAATTGGGGAAAAGTGCTAAATCTGTAGCAGAGAGGGAGAACTAACTTCAGACAGATTTTTAAGCCTTCCTTAAAACAAAAACTTGAAACTTTTTTGCAACAGCTAAGGCAAGACATTAAACAAACCAATCTTGTTTCTGAAATGCTAACGTGGCTCAGGTTCACAACGGAAATGCTCTAAAACTAGTCTGGTAACGACTTAAAAGTTTAAATACAGTCCAGAAGAAGCTCGACCTATGAAGACCCCACAATGGAGAAGGATTTACAAAACCTGATTCGCAGAGGAACCATGAAAGGAGCAAAATTCAACTAATGTCACACTCGTACGACAAAATATTTACCTCAGTATGTTCGTAAACTCGAAATGACCCCGTGACGTCTGAGTTGTTTACAGACATTAACATGTGATTTTTTTTTTCCAGGCTTTATTTGAGATGGCGACAAAGACGAGTTGATTTATGACAAAAGCCCTTTGCTTCATTCATAACTGTTCAGATTTCTTGTGTTTTGGGTTTGTTTTATCATGTATGACCTGAGCTGTGGCACAGTCTTTGTCATGTTGTTGTGTCCGTTGATCAGATTCACATCCACGTCATCAGATTTCTTATGAAACAGTCATCGCTCTTTTTTGACCTGTTTTCAGCGTTCTGTCCATGAATCTATTATATTCTCTGGACAGGACATTGCTGCTTGTAGCTGTTGTAAATCAGCCCCAGTGGTCGCTCCTTTAGTCCTGCAGCAGGAAAATCGCTCTACAGACTAGAAAGCATTATTCCCTAGAGTGCAATGCAAACACAAACTGCTCGTGTTCAGCAGAAACAGCATCTACAGCTTTAAGAACGATCACATTTCGTGGCGATTCAAACCTATTTTCACATCATAAGCTTTTAGGTTTTAGTTTCGTATAAAGTGTTTTTTTGAGGTTTAGCTTCAGCTACCGCTGCTCGCATAAATCACGTTCTGATTGGTCAGAACGGTCAGAAGGTCCCGCACCATGTGTAAAGAATCATGGAAGAAACACAACTGTGCAACACTGAGCAAAAGGCTAAAGCTAACAGCTACAATAGTAAGGAACGCCAGTGAGCAAAAGCCACTGACGTACAGCGCCACCATCGTTGATCACCGGGGCTTGGTTCTGTTCCCAAACGCGTCTTTATTTTTCCCAACACAGTTATGCCGCTTCCTGGTTAGCATACCTTTCCCAAATCCCTAAACTTAACCAAATTAACTTAACCGAACCCTAACCCTAATCCTAACCCTAACTTAACCAAATCCCTTAGGTAGATATCTTAAACTATAAACTTTTGCTAGCATAGCCACCAATGCAAAGTTATGGTGTCTGGCATAACTGGGTTGGAAAAAAAATCAGGCTTCCCAAACACCTTCTTGACCTACTGCTGCCACGACAACGGGGTTGTACTTCCGGGTAACAGCTTTTATCGAAGTTTATAATTCAAGTGTTAGTCTTAGTTGTAGAACACAGATTAAAAACACAAACACATTCACACAAGACTGGAATAAAATGAGGACGTCTGAGTTCAGAGAATTACAAGAGGGAATACTCAGAAGAAACTTGACATTTTTACAGACATGGACGATTCATACAGGACTAGAAACTCAGACGACTGTCATTGTTACAATTTACATTAGGTCCCGAGGTTAATATAAAGCTGTGCGATCAGGACATTGAACAAGCTGATGTTTAGTGTACTTTACTGACATTTGTTACTACATTGGGGCTCCCAGTTTTTGATTCACCACATGTGAGGTTTGGAAACACGTCCTTCCTTTATAGAAGGTCACATGTGGTGAATAAAAGCTTCAACTGCTGTGCGGATTCTTTTTCATGTTTTAACTTTGTACTGCATTTAGGACCCAGCACGCAGGTTTCATATTCACCTCTTTTACTCAACTTTTTATTACATTGACAGACTGAATTCCAATAACATAAGCCTCGAAAGAATGAAACTAGTTCAGTGACTGAACAAAGTAAACCAAACAGAACTCCAACAGGGCACGTTTTAAATATCTATATTTTTGACTTGACAAACTTCAGTTGTTCAAGTGTTTTCAGATGAAACATTCTGGCGTTTATAGCTCAAAAACACATCCTCATTTAAAGTCTTATCTGTTGACACAGATGTCAGTTTGTAATAGCCTGATCTGAGATCAGCCCAAACGCAGACACATTCAGGAGCTTATCCTAGGTTTTGGCAGAAACAGCTCACCGCCCATTTGAACAAAGCCCATCCAATCAGGCGGCTGACAGGGCAACGCCACACTTATCTGATACAAGACTCGTCTGGAGCGATAACAATGGTGGGTGTGAGGTGAAGGGGCACTTTTTAAACACAAATTAGACACATGACTGACAGAGGCAGTGTGGTTAGATCTACCTGGAACTGCAACACAAATGATCATAAAACTAATGCAGAAACACAGACTGAAAACTCCAAACTGATATCTGTATCTATGGATTATTTGATGTACAAACGCTGGTACACATTGAGTCTGGAATTGTATAAAACTACTTCAATTTCAAGTGTAAAGAATCTGGAATGTGGAGATCCTGTAATGACTTGATGCAAAATTACAACTAGAACGCTTAAAAGAGACATATTTTGTTTTTTTGTAGATGGATAATTTTTACAAAACTGATCTAAAACACATCCTTTATTCACTGTACAGACTAGGTATTTGGTTGAAATTGCGTGTCAAAAGCATTCTCACGGGTATTCACGTGAATATGCAGAGCTTTGGGCAAATAAGGCACTTTGCAAGAAACTCACACGTGTCCTGAACCAAACCCTCTTTCAGTCAGGTTACAGGAGGTATAAGGATGATAACGTTTCTAGTGACTTGGATTCCTTGTTAGATCAAACAAAGGAAGTCTCCTGACAGTCTTCTGGTGCTGTCTGCTGTGGGGCAGAGGTTATATGCAGAGCAGGTAAAGAACCATTGGACTGTGTGACTGGCCTGGGGCCAGTGTGTCTCAAAAGAATTAGACGTGAGGACAAAGACGGCAGAGGAGCAGTGTGTTTATCCACTAATGATGGACAAGAAGACTTTTCCACATCATTTACACTTGTGTGAGACACACTGGGGACATGAAAAGACTGCACTGCCTAAGGGGCCTGAGGAAACTTATCTAGTGATTTTTCTCTTGTATTTTGTCCTATTTGTCCTTTTCTAATATCCTTAAAACTATTATAATTTTTTTTTTAATTAGTAATACATTTAAAAAGGTAATGCAGCATTTTGGGTAAATATTTATTGGCATATTTAGAAATCAATTGAGACAGATTTTTTTCCAGTATGGCAGTACATTGATTCTAAAGGGGCTAAACAGCGTCAGTGTGAGTCACTAGTCTTGTGTTGTTCAAAGGAGAAGCTGTACAGACTTGTCTTTGCTCATGCTCTTGTATATAACCCCAGATCAATTCACACAGTATTCATGAGTTTACTAATCCACAAGAAACCATTTTGAAGAACTCCTGCCCAATGGTTCAAACCAAGTATGGAATGCTCTCGTACCAATCAGAAGACTTCTGTACAGAGGGATTTACAGATGTGACAGCAGTGAAAGCCAGTGCAGACGCAGCTACTGGAGCTAAAAAAATGCCCACAATGTCTTTTTTGAAAAAGCAGGAAGTGCTTGTGCTTTTGTGGATGGTAAAGACGTTTGTGCATTTCTCCAACTGGATTCAGCAAAAGCCTCATCTACGATCATGTACTGTGATTGGCTAAAACACACCTCAGGTGGGGCGGGCTCTTCGTCCAATCAGATCAAAGTATTTTGCTAGACGTTGCTCCCTTTCCCAACTGCTTTTGATGAGGCCCATATGATTCTTGTTGTTAAAAACTTTAAAGATAACATATGTAAATTGACAACACAAAGTGAAACTTTGGCTATGCTGCTCCCACAGCCTGGAACTGTCTTTAGTCTGAGTTGACCTGGCTAATAAACCATCTCTTGCAGATACTTGTCTGCTACAAAAGAAAACGCTTTCATAAATACTTTAAAACGATATGATGAACATCCCTAACCTAGCTTGTCCATCAGCTTACATTTGGAATAATAAATCAGAATCAGAATTTTTCATAGTTGATAAAATATAGATATAGAAATGAAAAGTGTCTGGTGTGAGTTTCCGAATGCACTACATTTCTCCGTGACCTTTGAGGACCCTTTTCATCACAAACAAAGCGTGCTACAGCTGACATTTAATGGGAAATAGCTGGTCTTTCCTTTTGTAAATAAACACCCACATCAACTGTACTCCTGAGTGATGCTTTTAGAGACTTTTTCTTCTGTAAACGCCGCAGTGTTTTCTATCAATCTGACGGCTAAGAAAAGCTGCAGCACTATATATGCGCTTCCATAAATATTTGAAAACAAGAAAAGTCTAGAAGAGTATTGTGCTGGCTGTCAATACAAGCAAGACTTCAGCAGCCTCCAGCTTCGGCCCGTATCCCCGTTCTGCTTAATATGCTCATCACAGACGTGGCTGCGCTCTTGCCTCATTTCTACATTCATGCATTTGAGCAAAGCAATAATTCAGATGTAGCCAAAACGGAGGGATGGAGACCTTGACTCTACTGCAGTGTGTGAGTGGGAGAAATGTTTTTTAAATCAGGTGAAAAGGATTATTCACGTACAAAATGAGTCCTGCGCTGCAATAAATGTATAAGCTGACCTCGCTTCAAATTACTTGGGTGCAGAATTTTAATCCGGAATGAAGTTGTTTTATTGGAGAACAGGGCTGGGCAGAAATGCATTGGATATCGAGATAATACATACAGAGATTCTCCAGGGCAAAGATTCAGGAAAATCTAACTTAAGCTACGGTCACAATGACACGTACGAATAAAATGGTCGTACCAAATCTGGAGTTCGTACGTGGCTCGTGGAGTGGAAACTGTTTTCCTACAGTCTTCTTACAGCAGACTTTCAGCTCTCACCAACAACTCACGACATTCTTGGGGAAATGAAGCCGTACGGCATCCTTGCGTGTGCCCTAAAGCTTGCTTAATGCGTCTTTACGGTAATCCTACATATATTTTGTATCGCACGGGAGCTGCGCAATGTCCCTACGTCCAACTCAAGCCTTTATCAAGGTGTTTCTAGCTATTAAACCTTTCGTAAACCGTGTATTATCGGAATAGCCATAACCTAATTGCACACCAGCAAAACACAAATATGCTTATGAATAGTTATGTATATTCTGTGTAGGCTTTGTCTGAAATCTGTTCTCTCGTTTGTCTTTCTCACTCGAAACACAACAAACTTAAAAAGTCAAGCTTCCGTAAAAACATCAAAATCGCTTTGTTTCTTACCTGCGTTTTAAAGAGGAGACGCCAAAACCTCCAAAGCGTCGCCAGATGCGGAGGACTAATCCACTGACATCATTGTGTTCAGAAAATTTTTTTTTAAAGCACTTCGCAACAACAATATTCCACCGCCAGCGAGCAGCAGTTGTCCAAATGTCTGCGCCTGTTACAGCTGTCCTCCCCGTGGTTGTGTCCATCTCCAGGAGATTTGCGTTTTCCCCGCACGCTCCTTGTCCGGTCCTCCCCGTGTTTAAAGCTATCTGCGTTTCCCTCACGTGTTACAGGCCCGTGTGCTTTCATACAGATCCCACGTATGGGCTAAAATACTGCGCCTCAAGAGATGCGCAGTCTCAGTCGCTTGGACCAGAGCGCACCCACTTCACTTTCACTCTCCAGTACAGGCACATTGCACAGGCTTGAGTTTCTGCGTTCTTAGACTGGTCGTAGAAAATCTTCAACAAGACCATAGACCTGTCTACAAACTTGCGAACGAGCTGCGAGCGCTGTTTTTTCGTAACAACGCCTCAAGAATGACGTAGGAAATGAGAAAAAAATCATTTGCACAGAGATCGTAGCAGGTCGTACGGGTCATTGTGACCATAGCTTTAGATAAGATGACTTGATTTAAGCATAATGGGCCTCATTCATGAAAGTGTTCTTTAAGAAGCTGCTGAGAAAACTCGCGAGGTTCACAACGTGTTTTAAGGAGCTGAATTCCTTCTGAACAGCCTTTACTCTGAATTCACCAAACTACAGCTACAAATGGTTATTTACATAAAAATGAATATTGCATTAAGGAAGCTACTTCCTTATCTGAGAAATATGGGCCGGCAGCAGAACTCTCACCGGCTGTGAGAGAAGCCGAAGCAAAGAAAAAAATGAGGAGAAATGTCAACAGCGCATCTGTCAACTTTCACTGATTGAAAACTTTAAATCTTTTAAAAATGTCCGAACATTTCTAAACCCCCAATTTAAAAGTACATTTTGGACACAGTTTGCTACTGTTTTCCCCCTTATTTTCTGTCTTTAAAACAATTGGAATTTTTTGTTTTGACATTTTTCCTTCTTATTCTACCTGTGCTTAATAGCGCAATGGCACAGGTCAGCACACTAGCTTTGCTAAGCTGCTCTCTGCACGCTGAACCTCTAGACCTCTGACTGTGGGCCACCGGTCTCAACGTGCACTGTGGGCTTGTAAACGACCAGGCCTAGAGCACTATACAAGATGCAAGCAAGACTCCCCATGTAGAACTAGCCAGCCGACAGATCTGTTTATGTGGGTACACTGGAGTGATGGGAATTAATTTGTTATTGTGAATTACAAGAAATCGGTTTGATTCCTGTGTCTGCAGTGTGGCTTTAAAGTCCATACATCGATAATGATGAGGTGCTGGTGGTGGGTCAAAAGTCTCCGTATTTCTTTGAGAGTGAACCTCAAGTGATCCATATTCTCCATAACACAAGAAAGTGCCATTGACAAGCTTCATAAAAAGGCTTTGTTTTTTTTTCCTTGAAATTGATTTGACTTTTATTGCTTGTATTCTAAAAAAAATATGACTTTCATGGCTTTGACTTTATTCTCACAAAAATCAGTTTTTTTATGTTTTTCTTTACTTGGCCCTTATACGTTGTACATTAATATTTTTAAGAAAAAAAAATGCGGTAATAAACATGACTTTGGACATTCATCTCCTCAAAGCTGATGGTGGTGTGTGCTTTGGAAAAGGGCCTTCTCCTGCTTGTTTCCATGGAAATGCTGTTCCTCTAAATATAATATTCCACAGTCTGGCATAAAACTGATCTCCTGGCATGAAGAACGGTCTAAAGTAAGGCTTTAACTTTCTATTTCAAAGAGATTTTATAACTACAGAATGCTACAAGATCTCACTACAAACATACTGTAATATGAATGTGATGGGAAGACTAGGCCATTGGATAATCCGGAATATTCAGGTCACAATTACACAAGAATACACTTTTTGTGTTTATAAAGTAAAACAAAAAGTATCTTGATAGTGTAATGTCATCAGTTTGCGCTGCGTTCCAAGAAACTGGGATCTTTCTCACCATTTAGTCAAACGAGCACAGGGTTACACTCGTAGCCCAAAAATATTTTCCAGGACATTCACAACAAGTATTTCATCTAATTACGACATCTACATCACCAATATTTTGCCTCTTTTGCCAAGTTTGTTGCAGCCCAGTCCACATTTATGACAATCAAAGTATAACACTGTAGTATGGCCAGATCTCTCGGAATCTGATCGTAGTTCGAAATGAGACATGGGCAATTTGCAAAGCAGCGGCTCACTTTAACAGCCTCTTTTCAGTGAGGTTCATGGGCATCACCGTTATTGTCTTTCGGCTGTGGTGCGGGTGAAAACATGAGCGGGGGGTCAGGGGGTCTTTCCCCAGAGATTTTAGAAAAATGCAGTTGTATTCTGATGCATTTTACAGTTTCCAGTACCTGAAGAAAATGACTGATAACAGAAAATAGAATGATGTTAAATTAAAATCAAACTATTGTTGAGTTTGTTTTGTTAAAATATATGGTTCCAATTAAAACAAGTTAAACAACCAAGTGAAAAAAGGAGAATTCTTGTTCAAATGGTTGTGGAAACATATTTTGGTTTTGGGGTGATGATGTGAGGCATTTTGGATGGAATCTTTGCAGATCTTTTTTCTTTTTTTTTTTAGCAGTTTTGCATCAGTACAAAGGCAGTTTTTTTTAATATTATTATTATTATTTCAGCTAGCTTCATCACAAGGCCTTCTAGAGTCGGCTGTGTACATTACAAAAATCTGGTTTATTTGTGCACTATGAATCTCAATAGGTCTCACTAATTTTCCAGGATAAAATTTCGATTTTCATGACATTTGGCTGTTTTTCCTCATTTTCCAGGATTTCCATGACATGTCGGAACCCTGAAGTAGCTCCATCTGTCTTCTGCACTAATCTATATCATGACATCCTTCTACACTCCAGCCAGTTTCCCCGCTGTCTAAAAGTTGAGAGCAGTACAGTTTGTCTTCCTGTCTGGAGGTACATTAGTGGATGTGGGAGTGTGGGTTTCCTGTGCAATAACCGAGAGCCACGCTGATCCAGACAGTGACAAACAGTGGGAGGTGGTGAGAAGCTGGAGGAGCGACCAGAGGCAGTGTGGCCTCGTTAAGTGACGGACAGGTGTGAACTCACCCCGCACGGCTGGAAGATCAGTCCGTCCACTTCATGGCTGACCTGGGCCGTGAAACTGCCTTCCAACAGCTGAAAACAAACACACAACGAAAGAAGGTTAAAAGTGTGGATGACTGTTTAGACTATTTTTCAGGTTTCACTCAACATTTTTGCTTGTTTTTACTCAATTTGTCTGGTTGGTTGAACAAATATGACATGTAGAAGTAATTCCACAACTGTTTTGCCCCAGTGCTGAAAGCAATTTATTTAAGTTAGAAGAAATTTGTGGATTGCAGTGACAGCAGACAATCATGTTAGTTTTTCTATCTGAAAGTGGTAAAAAAAAAAAGCAGTTGAAATCGGAAAGTGAGAAATAAAGCAAACTCCCTAAACTCCTCCCGCAAACACACTTTAAACAAAAACTTTCTGCTGGAGAAGGTGAAAGGAAGGTCTGAAGTTGGAGCAGCAGTGTGATAGGTTTGACAGCAGGTGTTCGAATGGACAAATCAATGCTGAAGTCACATAGAGGCATTGGTCTGATCTGGGTATAGCAAGGCATCAACGTCATCCAAGTCATGGCCCAGTTAGAACTTGGTTTTGCAAAGAATCTTCTGATACATGTTTACCCCAATACACTCCCTCAATATGATAGCTATCAAGATATATTTTTTATATATTTTACTGACCAAAAGGAGAAAAAAATATAGAAAAGCGATGTATATTATCTATAAAAAATGTTTTTGAGCATTCCCTCATTGAAATCAATGTTAAGAATGTAACTTATGTATGTACTACGGAAAATAAATAGGCAATTATTTATTCGTTATTAAATCGGTCTATGAAGTTCTCCTCAAAACATGAGCCCCTCCCTCATGTGTGTTCTGCTGCTTCACCAGACTCACACCAGCAGCGACTCAAGCGACTTAAAAGAGCAGTTCCCACTTATTTCCTCTGCCGCTGTCTTTGAAGGAAATGACTTTGGAGGACCTGGGTTAGGAGGAACTGGCTTTGGAGGACCTGGGTTAGGAGGAACTGGTTTTGGAGGAACTGGTTTTGGAGGAACTGACTTTGAAGGAACTGACTTTGGAGGAACTGGCTTTGGAGGAACTGGCTTTGGAGGAACTGGCTTTGGAGGAACTGGCTTAGGAGGAAATGGCTTTGGAGGAACTGGTTTTGAAGGGACTGACTTTGGAGGGACTGACATTGGAGGAACTGACTTTGGAGGAACTGACTTTGGAGGAACAGACTTTGGAGGAACTGGCTTTAGAGGAACATATTTTAGAGGAACTGACTTTGGAGAAACTGACTTTGGAGGAACTGGTTTTGAAGAAACTGGCTTTGAAGGAACTGGTTTTGGAGGAACTGGCGTTGGAGGAACTGACTTCGGAGGAACTGGTTTTGGAGGAACTGGCTTTGGAGGAACTGGCATTGGAGGAACTGACTTTGGAAGAACTGGTTTTGGAAGAACTGGTTTTGGAGAAACTGGCTTTGGAGGAACTAACTTTGGAGGAACTGGCTTTGGAGGAACTGGTTTTGGAGGAACTGGTTTTGGAGGAACTGACTTTAGAGGAACTGGGATTGGAGGAACTGGTTTTGGAGGAACAGACTTAAAGGAACTGGCATTGGAGGAACTGGCATTGGAGGAACTGGCTTTGGAGGAACTGACTTTGGAGGAACTGGCTTTGGAGGAACTGGTTTTGGAGGAACTGACTTAGAGGAACTGGCGTTGGAAGAACTGGCTTTGGGGGAACAGACTTTAGAGGCAAGGCTAGGTGTTACACGTTTATGACATTTTTTATTCCTAAACTTGTTCATTTGCTCTAAAAAGTAACAACAAAAGTACCTTTGTGATATGATCATGTAATTTTATGGGAGATATAAATGTTGCTTTATTGTAGATATCAAGCTAATGTCATGCATTAATATTAGTCACAGCGCTGTCCTTCCTAGTCTCTCTCGGGTTCACCTGCTTCCACTTCCTCAGCTAGTGTCAAAGTTCTATCGACAAGTACATACTAGAGCAGGACAGGTTTGAAATGTAGCATCAGGCCAGCAACTAATTGAACAAAAGAACTAAAAAGTGCATAAATCATCTTCCAACCTGTCTCAAACTCTCTCTATTGGCTTTGATGATTGATATCACATGAGAGAGACATCAATAACTGAACACTGTCAAAAGCGTAGCTACAAATCATTATGTTGCCGATAACTAGGAGAATGAGCGGATTCCATCTTCCCCATTACGGCACCAAATGTCGGCACAGCTGCGCAGTCAAACCCCGGGGAATACACAGAGCTACTGTACGATTAAAGCACATTTTCCACATGAGCAAGAGCAGCAGAAGGTACAGTGATGGGAGAGAGCAGGGGAATATGGAGGAGGCAGAGACAGTTAGGCTAAAGACATGTGGAAGCAAGTCATCTTTCTTTATATAGCACATTTCACAAACACCAAGATATTCTGTCAGTTAGAAGTCGAAGCCAGAGAAAACAAGTGTGTTTTGGGTCATTACTTAAACAGTTTAACACACCCAGAGGACCTGACTAACAGAAGGAGACTGTTCCACTGAAAACGATCGGTCCCCTCTCATCTTTAGCCTAGCTTTAGTAACAGCAGCAGGAGCTGGTCAGCTGACCTCAGGGCTCTGGAGGGAGCATACCACCGGGCTCACACTGCCTCCAGACCAGATCCAGATCCATCTGGGAGACTGGATTATGCATGTGTGTGTACAGACTCTGCCAGCTCTGCAAGACCACGAGTTCAGAGGGTTCATGTATGTAAACAAAGAACACTTCACTTTTATATAGTTGTTTATATGTCAAGAATTTTGACGAATTTGTTTTAGTAGTTATAGCATAATGATTTTATTATGATAAACCACCCGCGCTCGCTCGGTTTTGTGTTCGTCGTGTCTTGTTTTCACATATTCACTAAAAAGGCGCCGGAAAAAGTTCCTTCTAACGGAAAAGATCCAGACGATCACAGCACATCCGCGCAGCTCACCGGACCGAACGTACTGCCGCGTGAGAACCTCTCATTACAGTCTGGGATAAGGCTGCAGTAAGTCAATCAAATAAGATGGACCCATAAAATGCATTTAAAAACAATCAGTAACTGTTGACACCAAACGAGAGGCTAATGTAGTCTACACAGAACATTGCAAAAGGCAAAAGCAGCTTTTATCGACTTGACCCAAATGTCAAAAAAGTAAAACTCGCATTAAGGATGTTTCCATTAAATCATTAATTTGACTAATTACTTGATGTAAATCATCCTCCTCCTCATTATCCTGACCCTTGTGCATCTTGTCTGGTCCGTAATGAATCACTGCAGTCACAGTCCTAACACACCTGTCAGAGAATTCATCAACAAACAAGCTACATATGAGACTTTTCCAAAGAAATTGGACATCAAGTGACCTAGTGTGCAACATGATGGAGACTATTTGTCATGACAAAAGTATCTGACTAATACTTCTGTGGAGAAGGTCCAGGAGTAGAGGGTTGTCAGCTGTCCTTAGAGGGGTGTGTGCATGTGTGTAGCCTGGTGCAACGACGTACCGCACATAATCTAAGAGGTGTCACTTGGGGTTTGGTGGATTTTTGGGACACGTGGGACAGGATTCGGGCACATGCATGAATTTAGTGACTGTTCCAAATTATTCTGTATTTTAAATTATTCTGGTCACCCAAGCACCTGTAAACCCTGCATTCAGAAGCTGTCAGCATAACAAGACTGTCCTGCGCGTTCACGTCTGTCCTACGTAATCAGAGCAGAGAAAATGCTCCACAAATGTTCCACAAACTTCTATCAGTAAAGAACTTCTGTTTTGTCTGACCTTCTTGCAAATGTAAAAGCACTAAAGATCAATTTGACCCTTTTCGCGCACTATATTTCACTATATGTATCGGACCTTTTCCCAGCAGATATAAGGCAGATTTGCAGCAGTTAAGCATCAATACAAAGCTCCAGTTTTGTAGAATATCACTGGGTGTTGGAAGCGTCTTTAAAGACACAATCTGTTGCTAATGATCTCTGCTGGGACACAGACACACGCTGACTCTGTAAAGTGAGGAAGGAAGAGGAAAAAGAAAAGTGTAAAAACGCAAATGTTGTGTGTGAGGCAGAGTGTGCTTCTGGTGTTCACGACTGCTGGTCTATTCTAGAGCCTTTGTATGAACTATTCTATCACAGTCCAAAATGCCCCGCGTCACCCCTGGACTCACGGCACAGCGCCCCTTTGACAACCGCTGCACTATAGGATACATTTTTCTTAGCTTTCACAGAGAACTGAAAATATTGATCGGCCAATTGAATTTGTGATATTTGATGATTAATGGCAATGATTTGATGGTCAAGTGAGAAGTAAAATAAGAAAGCAGTGAGCCTGAGGAAATGAGTTTTGCTGACGAGTCAACATTTGCAGAGAGTTTGTCCTCACAGGGATAAGAAAGGCTGACTGGAAACAAAGGGATTTGATAAGTAAAAAAAAAACTTTTCTAAAAACAAGTCAGACTTGGCTGCAGCTGTTGCAATTCATGAGTGTGGTTGGAAAGCCTCTTCAAAATCAGAAATGTGTTGTGATATTTATAATGTAGTGATACTGTTGTTTGATGTTGGCTGAAAAAGGAATATGTAGGACAGCCTGCAAAAAACAAAGTCAAAGAATCTCGCTCCAAAATGGAGTGTGCATGAAGTGTAGCAGTGTGAATAATATCTTGAGTTAGGTCCTGTATATAATGGTGTCTGTCATGTCTTAGGGCCCAGACACACAGCAAGTGACAAAAATGACGTGTGAACAAGCAAAACCACAGCCGCGCGTCCACGCGTGAGTGGTCACACCGCCAGATGCAGCAGAATACCTGTGCTTGCCCCGTGCGCGCCTGTGGTGCGTCAACGTGAGCCACTGACCCTGTGTTTCTCTATGGGAAAGCTGTTCAAGTTTGTCTGTCTGTGTTTCTGCTCTTGTATCAGGTCTGTAGTGAAAAAAAAACACATCAACAGGTTTATATTTCCCCTCTGGACAGGCTGATCACGGCAAACGCGAGGTTTTCAATAGTAAATATGAAAACTCAATCAGACAGTTCTATTGAAGCAGGGCTCCGTCACACAGTCCAGGTCTGTCCCAGGACGTGTGGTTCTGATGCAAGTACACACATACAGCTGTAGAAGCCTGATTTATCTGTATTCTCTGTATTCTGCGCTTCTACGCAGCTACGCCAGCGTCAAGCGACAAAAAAAATAGGTTGGATTCTTTCGCTCCCGATTCTCGCACGCCCAACGCTTGCCCAACGTCATGTTCGCTACGCGCGGTGGCTAGTTTCATTGACTTTGCATGTTTTCTAAACGATCCGCGTGCATCGCGTGGATATTTTTAATGTGCGTAGGCGTGGCCTTGCAGTGTGTCCCAGGGGTAAGACATGCAGGAATTAAAGGAGAAACAAAACACCTGTGTTGAGTTTTGGTTTTATTTCTCGTCAGTTCATTTTTTGTTATATTTTTGTTCACACAATGGATAAGCTCAGGACATTTATTTACATCCTCAGTGTTATATAGCTGTGTATATGTCCATTCTTTTGACATATTTGTGTTAGTAGGGCAGAGCGGGGTTGGTTGTCACACTTTTTACATTGATTAGAATTTTTCAAAAACAGCAAATCTCACATGAACCATTTTAACAACAAAGAAAAGCTCAACATCTTGTGTAACTAATGAATCCAGCAGCTGTTCTCTGTCTTATTCTGATCAAAAGTTAGTGATTTTTTAGTTGAAACTCTACACTGATTAATCGGTCGATGTTTTTAGTCGACCAAGAATTTCTTTGGTCGACTACAGCCCTAGACTTTACCATGAAATATTTCAAAAAGTGTTGACTTATAATCACACATTTTTTAAACAAACAAACAAACAAACTGCATTTAAACCATTTTGATTGATCTGCCCTCCACCTGACTGAATCAACACGAGCCTGTGGAAGGTCTGTGGACATAAACCAGGACAGACCAGACCCCACGTCTGAGTCTGGCCTTGGCTGTGATAAAAGCAGAGCCACAGTCCATCACAAAGTATTCAGTCTGTTTAATATTCTGTGACTGTGAAGGTGGGAAATCAATCTAAAAACATCATATTGTCATTCTACGTCTCCCAAAGTGTTCGGCGGTAATAGAAAAGCAAACCTAATACAACAGCACACATAAGTGCAGTCTCACTTCTGAAATGTGAGATGATGAGACACGCAGCGGTAAACTAAATATGTAAATAGAAATGTGATTCTGGTGTCTTTAAACGGAGATGAAGATGGAAAAAAAAGAGAATGTTCCAGAAGCACTGAGAAGTTTGTTGGACAATGACAAGACAGTTAAAAAAAACCTGAAAGCAGCTTCTGGAGGCCGGCTTTCTTTTCAAACAGATTACAGATAAAACTTGTTGGACTAAAAACACAGTTGAGTAAGTTTAGAGCAGATATTTAATCTTTAAAGTGAAGAAAAGCCGATCCTACTGGACTAGGACTCTGAGGAGAACGACACATGAAACGTCTTCTTCTGTGAGTGAGTGAAAAGTGTCAGAGGAAGTCAAACTACTGGATTTCTTCAATCTAATCTCCGCTCCATGAAGTGACTAGATCTAGAGAATCTGCATCAGAAAGTAGAAAACGTCTGGAACACAGCGTCTGTTGGTGTAAAGATCATGTCAGTGTTTATGCTGAGGTAAAATGCTCCTTTAATGATACGATACGTCATCAGTAAACTGCTAAAAGTCCTGGTCCGTTTGAACACTTATAATAACATGAGATCTCGTGAGATCAACCTGTCACTATACTGTGTGCACACGTAACTTTCTTCCTTATGCATAGGTTTTTATGAATGGTCATGTTTGTATCTTTGAGCAGCTGTAGTAAAAAGTCTCCTCCACACACAGACTTGTAGCAGACTTAAAGGGACATATCATGCAAAATCAACTTTTTTGGCTCTTAAACGCCCTCTAGTGTGCATTTGGGGTGTCTAGAAGTGCAAAAAACTTGAAATCAATCACTTAAGTAGCTCCAAAGATATATTTAGATAAAATTGCACCTCATTTCTCAGCCTGTTCGAATATCTGCATTTTCTGTGACGTATTTTTGTCTGTGACGTCACCGCCAAGACGGGGGCTGTTCCAAAAATGGGCAAGGACCGGTGTGGACCTCCGGTAGCAGCCGCCATGTTCTTTTCTATCGCATTAGAGTTGTAGTCCAAAGCAAGGATGTCAAATGTGCAAGTGGGCGACTCTAAATGTTCCGTTTTTGGTTGGTTAGCCAGCAGAAGTCATAACAACAACCTACCGCACCAGAAACACTGGGAAATACTTTTTTTTTTTCGAAGTGCCACAGACTGTGGAGGGAGGAGCCCACTCTGTAAGCTCATCCAAAATAACTACGAATTTATGCAAAAACGGCATTTGATCAAGATGACAGCACCTACAGTTTATGAAGATGACTGGAATATACCACGGTAAGTCCTAAAAAACGGTGACATTGTGAAATATGTTTCATTGCGTCTGTTTTCCCAGTTGTTGCTGTCAGGTATCTTAGCCATTGCTAATGACAGGCTTTGTATTTGTATCAGGTCTTTAACGGAGTGTCAGGCTGTTGTCTAGCTGTGTGTGGTGTATGTGCTGATATGTTCATTTGGCAAAAATTACTATCACAGTCAGACTTGTATTTCTAGGAACAGACGTTTCTACATTCGTTAGCATGCGGCTAGCGTTAGCATGCGGCTAGCGCGACTATCGTCGTGAGCCTGGCCAGTACTCAGTGTAGTAAATATGTTGACATTAGCACTCATTACGCAGTCTGATGATATCGTCCCAGTATTTTATAATGAGATGACATTTATATTGTGGACTAAACTACCACTAGACCCACAGTTTGTGACTGTTTTGTCCACAGCTACAATCCAACAGTACAGCATGTAAGCTTATCTTTGTTGTCATTGTTCAATGACTTGCATTTCAAAGCATATTTCATATTTCAGTCTGTGTATGTAGTAGTATTTGAAATATTGACGTGGCAGTAGTTTTTTGTAGAAGAGAGTTTTGTTCTGAGAGTAGTATTGTATTTAACCTAGGTTGACAGCTGTACACTGTTGCCTGGATCATTTTTCTTTATGGAGCTGTCACCTTTTTGGAAAACATTTTTGTGTCCATTTCAAGTTATGTATGAAATAGGCACGTAGCTTTTCACACAACTTGTGTTTTAGGAATGTAAACTCTAGTTTACTGTGTTTCATATTAGAAACAATTTTAAACTATACATTTTAAAATTAAGATTTTTTGTTGGCAAAATAACTAAACATTAGCATTGTTACTCTTTATTTTTCAGAATTCTGTGATGGCAGAAAAGCTCGCATCATTTGTGGCTTCAGGTTGTCGAATGGATGCCAAAGACAAGATTTTATTGGACCACAACTGTTAAAAAAAAACAAAAACTTACACGTCATGTGAAAAGAGATGAGGTTTATGGTCTGTATGTACTGGACTTTTAGACAAATGCTTTATTTATTTTCATGTCCAAATCTTCATCATTTATAGATTCATATCATTTTTTGCACATTGTCTTATGCTTGTGTTTCTCTTAGATCTTCCATGCAATGAAGATGAAAAATTTCCTGCACAATACGTCCAGACATTCTGTTATACTCAAGTGGAAGTTAAGCTACAGTTGAGAAGACGAAAGCACAAAAAGTACTACACTGATCACATAATTCTGACTCTCGAGGTAACCTTCAGTGGCGATGCATAGTTTGAGTACACTCACATAAGTGACACAACTATAAATGTACTTTTTAAAATGGCAAGAGATAAAAGTGTACCACTTACATACTACTGATGAGAAATATTGATAATCCTTAAAGAACTATTATGATAACATTTCTTCTTTTCTACAACCTTTGTGTGCTTTCACAGTTAACAAACAATGCATCTGCAATGATTTTGTTTTAGGACATTCTAAACTTTATTTTATTCTACTAAGTTTGATAGCTACATAAAGTTGGATAATGAAAAGTAAAAGTTCAAGTGAAAATTAAATAATCTTTCTAAATAACCTGTGTTGTAATCAAAATATGCCTTTACATGTTTTTTTGCATTATCAGGACAATGAAATAGGTGGAAGTTACCACATGGAGCATGAGACTGATATGAAGCCCTGGTCTCATGAATGCACATGGTGTACTCTGGATTCCATTGAACAGATGACCATAGAAATACCTCATTCAGTACTATGTTGTGGAGCAAAAAGGTTCATATTTAGTCATATCAACTTGGCAGCCACTAAGTTCTTGTTTCTGTTTACCAATCATCTTATTTTTTTCAGGCTTGTGTCTAAAGAGGGTGAATATTCAACAGAATAAAGATTGCAGTATCAATACAGTGAATTTACAGCTACTGCTGCTTCCTCTTCAACATGAAAGTGGACCGCAACTTGAAGCCATGTATTAGACAACCTTCCTTCAAGTTTTACATCCAATACACATCTTTAGGGTTAAATGTAACAAACTTATTAATTGTGCTTACAATTGAATGTCACTTATTTAATGTGTATCTGTTGACTGACTGATCTTTGTCATAGCTACACTGCCAGAAAACCTGACAGTTTTGCTGATCCTTACTGGAATGCTTTGCAAGTAAAGAACTCTATATTATGAAACATTTAACATTTTCATTTCAAAATTACTTTTGTATATTTTACTTGTTACCAGGCTTTACCTGACAGCACTGCACTTTAATATGAACTCATCGTCAGACTGTTATGAAAAAAAGAGGACTGCTAGCTTCCTCAAACAAAGGTAACTTTCAGCATTGGTGTGTTGGCTTGAGATGTCTTTTCAAACATGAGAATGCAAAAGTATTTATAGAAAAGTATTCTTTTATTAATTTAAAAAGTTTAAAAAAATATGAATCGATTACTTTCAAATTTCAATAATTTCGGCCTCAGCAAATCAAACAATCAACCACAATTACTGATATTATTGTAAGTATCTAATCTACTACCAAAAATAAGAAAGATTGAGTTGTGTCCTCTTGCAGATTATGTGGACGACATCTTGAAGCTGGTGTCTGAACATATTTTGGACCACCGTCCTGGGCACCAACGCCAGACATGGCAACAGTCATAGGTCATCCAGGACAGTCCAGGACAAGTCTAGAGCAGTCGTCACAGTCATGTCACGCCTCAGTCCAGGACAGGTCATCACTTCTGGTACAAGTGATGTGTGACCGGAGGTAGCAGGAGAGCAGCACCACATAACAACCAGGAGAACCAGGGTCTGGACTGAATCTATCAACAGAAAGTCACAAACATAAAAAATATTTTTTTTAAATTGTGTATTTTTTTTTTTACAGTGAGTTTAATGTGTGTGCTTGCAATGTATAAAATAAATGTAAAATTGAATTACTTGGTGCATCATTCCTCTAAGATAAGGTTCATATTGTGCTTATCAAACATGAATCACATTTTGCATAGAATTTATATTTAGACAAACTGACTCAAATCCAGAGTGATAGAATACCTAGCTGATCTTCCATTCTTGTATTTTCCTAATGAAATGATGTTGAGGCAAAATATAACAGATGAACTAGCTGGAGTTAGTTTTCACATAAGCTTCACATAAAACCACAGATTTTCAGTTTGAAGTTTGGACAATGTTTTACTGCTTAGTTCTCACAGTATTTACTACTTCTGTTTGCATTACAGAGCAGTTTACACACACACATAAAAAAAAAACAAGACATTACTATAACATGCCTGATTTCTAGAAACCATTTTCCACAATACTGTATGTTTCCAGAAACTACTAGCAGCAATTTGTAGTAAATAGCACGTCAACTGTGACATAATGTACAACAAATAACAAAGGCTAGTTAAATAAATTAAAATGTGTGCCTGAGTGAATGCTGTAGTCTTTGTCAATAAGATACGTTGAAACAAATGTTCATGGCTAGTTAAATTCATGAAAGCATGCAGCAGTACAAACAGTAGTAAACAAACCAGAGACTCACCATGTCAAGTGTTGCTGCCGAAAATCGTCCTCTTTGTCAAACTCGGGCTCTTACATGTGTCCACGTCTTCAGCTGTTGTCAATTATCTATGCAAATTAGGTAGTTCTCGGTCTTTGGATCACTGTTGAATCGGGAAGAATTAAGAACTACAAAAGGCGGAGTCAGCACGCAATGCGGCCTGGGAGGGGGCGTAACTAGGCGTGGTTTGAAGTAACTCATTTGCATTTAAAGAGACAGTACCAAAACGAGGCGAGCTGAGAAGAGCTTCAATATATGGCCTAAAACATAGCCTGTAGAACTAAAATTAAGAGAAATTAGGACCCATATGTTGTATTTATAGTTTATTCAAACCTCAGTTAAATGTTTTAAATGCACAAAAGGGGAAATTAAAAGCATGATATGTCCACTTTAAGGCCAGCCCACACCAAAGCGTGGCGTGCCACGGTACGTCACTTGCCGTGCGCCAGACGCAAGCATCAACACTCACCAAATGCCGCGACGCTCTGCGTTATTTTTCAATGATCCGGGGTCGTAGTGGGTGAGTAATATGATAATATGTCGTAAATAATGAAAGGCATTCAGCGTTCATCATTGTTAACGAAATAGCGCAGAGAAGTTAACTACTATACATGATTTAAATCAATGAAGAAGAAACTACGGGTGCCAGCAGGGTCATTTCCTGGTGCCGCAACGGAAACAAACAAAACCAAATCACGGCGCGTTGTAAAGCGCCACCGTGAGCCCGGTGTGTGTACATTTATAGAAATTAACGGAGGTGCCCAATTTGCCGCGCGGCGGAGTGTCCCAGTGTGCGCTGGCCTTTTTCTGACAGAAACAGACTAAGCTGTCAGTTTTTATTTTGTAACGATAGGACCAATATTGACAGAGATAATTAGTCCTAAACATTGTAAAAGTTAGCACGAAAAATATATATAATAGTTAAATACGAGCAGACATCGCTGGAATAGCAAAGTGTGTTTCACACTCAAACACAGTTTAAAATAGATCTGCAAAGAGATATTTTGGCCTATGTCATCAATAAGTTTGTAAAAAGAACTAAACTTTGGCTCCTTCTTTGTCTGGTTCCTGTAGCAGCTGCAGAGGCAGGAAAAAGGGGCAGAGCCTGAGGAGCAGATCAATGTCAGTCAAATGATTTCACTCAGATCATTTAAATAATAAGAAAACATAGTGATAGACATAATAAAAGGTAAAGCTAAACTAAATAAATATCAAACTAACAATAATAATTGTAATTTGCTTTGTTAAAATTCTGAATAGAAACAAATAATACAAACTATTCAAAATCTTGTCACGATCTCGTAAACCCAGTCTTGTGGCTTGTCTTGTGAAAATTCGTCCCTTCCCTACCTGTTAGTAAGGATCAAACAACGAGGAGTCTACATTAAAGGACCAGTGACCCAGTTTGGAATATTCTACAAAATGTATTAGAGAACATAAACCAATTTGATCTTAAATCCAAAATGAAACTGACATTTGAAATGGCTACAATGAAGAATAGTTTTTGAATGTAATGGCGCGGCCTGTCACTCACAGATTCACACCAGAACTCGTGTGTACAGTTTGTTTGCCTTGGTTAATACATCACATTGATTTCCAATGAAGCTCCACAACAACAGAGAATAAAAAGAGCATGACCTTTATAGATTCTTCTGCTCTTTTGACAACACCACAGAAAGAAATGTCACTTCTTTAAAACGATCGATTCTTATCCATGAATATTACTGCTGTTCTGATTATTACTTCTGCTACTTCACTTTGTCTGTTCAGTTCCCTTCTAAAGGTGTATTATAATGTCATTTGTCTTTTAGGATGACTGTATAATCCTCCTGTCGTCCAGACTAAATCAGTGCATCTGAGTATTAGTTCTTCTCCTCAGATATGAAGCTGTGTCTTAAACCCAACCCCTGTCAGAGGAGCTGAGGAAGCTATAATAGTAAAACACTCTTCTGTCAGTAGCACATAAGACTGTTAGCTAAAAAGACTTACAGGTCTATTTTGCCCTTTGTCTTAGCCTTGGGCTTAAGTATTCCTCTCTTGGCCACTAGTGGCTCTCTTCAGGCGCTATACTCAGACCTGTACCACAGTGTCAGTGTAGAAGGTGTGGCTTCAGCCAGATGTGGGGGTGCAATTTCCTTCAGTGAACCTGAGATGTGTCACGTCTGTGACTAGTGGGCAGCTGCATTAAGATCACAGGCAAAAGTGAACTGTAGCAGCAGCTTCAGTTTGGGAAAAAAAAGTGTAATAATAGAAATCTATTTTGTGAAAGTCTATTCATATGACAGACTTTAACAAGTTTGTCTAAAAATGTGTCTTTTCGCCTGGAGAGAGCCACTAGTGGCCAACAGAGAAATACTTAAGACCAAGGCTAAGACAAAGGGCAAAATAGACCTGTTAATCATCATTGAAAAAATTTAAAACTAAACAGATAAAAAAAAGTTTATTTTTCATATCCCAATCCTAATTCCCAACCCTGACCAATCATTAAGGTTAGTCTGACATCATTTTTCTAGTTATTGTTACTAAAATACTGATATGTACAATGTCAAGTACATGATTTGCAAAGAGCTACAGATGGAAATTAGCATGTTGCTAACTCTGGTGCAGCCATCTTTTAATGTACCTGCATGTTATCCTTCAAATAAATAAATAAATAAAAGTAATAGTTGGTAATACAGTGTTGTGGTTGAGAACTGTGTATGTGTTTCTTGAGAGAGTTGTTTTTAAAATGTAATAAATGACTCTGTGCATTGAAGCTGTTTAATTTCAAATTGTCAGACTTTAGCGTTAGCATTGACAGACAAACACGTTTTATAAACACATTTTGGTCCTTTGGTGAAATATTCTCCTCATTTGTAAAGTATTTAACATGTTTTCAGAGAAAATCATCAACTGCTTACTGTTTACCGCCTGATCTTTAGTCATTTTTCATTTTAGGTTGAGGTAGTAAAAACCTCATAGGAATGAACTAAACAGGAAATGAACCTGCCGGCAAGATGTTAGCTTTTTTTTTACTCTTGTGCACACAGTCAATTGTCAGAATTGTTATTGTATTGATGGTGTTGGATGCTACCTTGGCCAGGTCTCCCTTGTAAAAGAGATTCTGAATCTCAATGGGTCTTCCTGGTTAAATAAATAATCCTCCAAGCCAAACGATGGTCTGTTCTGTGACCATGCAGGCCCGCTCAAAGAAAAAACACATCATGTTTTTAATTATTTACTGTAAAACATGACTATTCAAGTCTATTTTTGGTCAAAAAGTTACGTTGTGCACCTATAACATCATACTCTGAGACATTCTGAATAGAGATAAATACATTTGCATAATTTTTTTTTTTTTTTTTTTTTTTTTGAATTGGAGTGGTTGGCTGCTCTTTTGCTGTCTCTCTGGAGGCACTGAGCACTTTTTGAAACTTTTTTGGTTTTAGCTCAGTTTTTTGGCAAGAAAACTTCGGACTTCAACCAACTAAGACGTGTGGCATCTGGTGTTCAACAAACATGAGCTAAGTACTGTCAGATTTGTGAAAAGAAGACATCTGGTTTTCTCGTAACCATGGGAGACCATGCAAAAGCTAATGTTACCTACGCTAGCTATGGACTGTCAGACTTTCACACCTGAAGCAGGAGAGGTCGTTGCAGTGAGGATGGTTTTGATTCTTGGAGTTCTTTCATCAACCCTGTGATGCTCAACAGACACAAGTTAGGATTTTTTGAATGAAGTCGTTTGTTTGTCTTGTTACCATGGAGATAAGACATGAAGCTATGAATGCTTACTTTGCTAGCTTTGGACATCTGAAAAGCTACAGAACTTTTACTTCTGCTGCAGCAGAAGATTTTCCAGACAAATATTTTGAGGGGATGGCCTTATCATCGACTGAAACAACAGAAGTTTCATCTGATCCACTTGGACCTGTGTCATCTGTTCATCTGCACCTGTTCCTCCAGCTAAGGCCCTGACCGAGACAATCACATCATGGAAATGGTCCCTGAGACTGTTCTGTGGACCAAGCTCCAAACCTGGGGTGACAGAGCCTTCTCCATCGCTGCCCCACCCTCTGGGACAGAGACTGCACCAACCTCAACACTTTTAAGAAAAATCTGAAGATCCATCTGTTTAAATGTGCTTTTAATGTTTTAATGTTGTATTTACTGACTGTTTTTATGTATTGTACCTTTGTTTAATTGCCGTTGTCTGTAAAGCGTCTTTGAGTGTCTAGAAAAGCGCTATATAAATAAAATGTATTATTATTATTAATGTTAAAAAATATAGCTAAAGGAAGCTTTAGAGGCCCTCTTCTCAGCCAAATAACAGTCCATTAAATTTAGTGGTTGTGCAAGCGGGTTGCCAAAAATACATCTACATACTACAAAAAAAAAAAAAAAAAAAAACTTGCTGAGTAATTCGGGAAGAGGACAGGACGAACAAACTGCATGTGATGTGACGCATGATCAAGCCAACACATTCTTCAAACGCCTCAAAATACACATGTAACCATCATGAAAACGCACAAAAACACTGAACAGGGTGATTCTGCTTTAACGAACTACATTCAGCCAAAAATAGGTTCACGATCTACAATTTTTTGACGGCACAAGACAAGATGAAGGGCAAGAATCAGACCCAATATTGTCATCCAGCTAACTGAAATATTATTGGAAACAGGATTACAAAATGTGTCCAAACAAAAGGTACAAACTGTCATCTCTCCGTTTCAAAAAAGAACCAAGTCGGGGCAGATGTAGCGGAAATGGCCTGGGTCACAGTGAGTGAGACGGCTAATGCGGCGGGTATCAGGTATCAGACGCGCCCGATCTGCCCTGGCACGAGACCAGCGTGGTGAGGGGAAAAAAACAACACAGAGCCGTGAGCAAAAACACTCTGCAGCTCCCGCCTGAGCCACACAAAACGAAATGATTCAAATGTAATGAGCAGAGCAGAGGACGATTGCGTGGCCGCGACTGGAACATGTTTGGATGAAGGGCAGAGGTGACGTATTCAGGTTTGGAGTGAGACGTGCAAATGGAAGAGTCTTTCATTTCCCTATTTACCTGAGACAGTCCCTATTTTGAGTGTCCCATGTCTCAGCAATAGTATCCAAAACCATTGATTTGTACCACTTTGATACCCCACATGAGTAAATACAGATTATATATAGTTGTTTCTTCTGTCAAATCTGAGAAAAACACGTGCAGAAGTCTCTCAGATTTTACAGTAACTAACAGGTTCATCGTGAAAGAGATGTAAATGAGGCATGAATTGACCAAATACACAGTCTTTTATTACTGTTTACAACTTCCATCTTGGTGTGTCCCAGTTTGTCATTTTGAAAATCTGGTCACCCTAACAAAAATACAAAGATGGTCTTGATTTGGTCTCAATAGACTGCGGTCTTGGTCTCGTCTCGACCTATAAAAGTTTAGATCTTCTCTTAGGGCCCAGACACACAGCAAGCGACAAAAATGACGTGCGTGAACAAGCCAAACTACAGCCGTGCGTCCACGCGTGAGTGGCCACACCGCCAATTGCAGCAGAATATGTGTGCGCGCCTGTGGTGCGTCATCGCGAGCCACTGACCCTGTGTTTCTCAATGGAAAGCTGTTCAAGTTTGTCTGTCTGTGTTTCTGCTCTTGTATCAGGTCCAGAGGTTACGCTAGACTTTTTTATGCCGGTCACTTTGACCGGCGGGGTCTGGAAATTCCGGTCAATTAGGAGAACAACCGGTCACATATTATTGTCTTATGCAAACAACAGCACGTAAATTTTGGCAGTAACCTACGTGCTTTCGCCTGCATAACAGTATCTATTTTAAAGCGAAAATTGGTCGTTGTTAATGAGGTGTCTTTAACTTTTACTTATCATAATGATGACACGCGCTTTGATTCGTGCCCGTCTGCGGACTGAACCAGAGCATTAGTCCGCGTGATCCCCGTGTGTTTGAGCCAGGAGCCCGGGACAACGCACGCGCTGGACCCGGGCCAAGATCAACCCCCGTGTGTCTGAGACGAAAGCCCGGAGCGCATCGGGACCACGCAGCCCACTTTTAAACCGGAGATTTCTGAGTTCAGCGCGAGGTTTTAATGATAGGCTTCACGTATAAAGTGTTGTACCTGTTTGTCTCCAGCGGCAACACGTCTGTTTCGCTGACGCTGATCAGCAAATCTTCAAGAGAGACGCACCTTCCCCCGTCTGCCTCTATACTTTCCCTTTTTTTTTCTCCACTTCATAAACGACGCACTTTCATTACATGCACCAATTCTCTTCACTTGGCGTATTAAGCCACTATTCACACGCGAGTAAAACATTTTGTTTTGAGCTGAGAATAAAAAAAAAAGCATGGTCTACGCAGCACTACGAGCACGCGCTCGTTCTCTGAGCACCTGTCAATCATCTGCGAGCAGCGCCAGGGTTACGTGTAGGCTATCAGCGCGAGCCTCGTTAGTTTCTGAACCCGAGCAGCACCAGCACTGACCCAGAACAAACTAATGTGGAATTATCATTAAATAGTCTACAGTAAATCATGTATTATTCCTCATTTTTCTTCGACTTTTATTTTTTGCCTATTATTTCTGACGGTCAAGCTGACCGGGGACGTCTATTTTTCCGGTCAACGGCACATTTTACCGGCCAAAGACCGGCAGGTGCCGGCTAACGTAATCTCTGATCAGGTCTATAGTGAAAATAATCACATGAACAGGTTTATATTTCCCTCTGGACCGGCTGATCACGGCAAACGCCAGGTTTTCAAAAGTAAATATGAAAACTCAAGCAGACAGTTCTAGGTTAGGTTAGGGTGAAGCCCACACAGTCCAGGTCTAACCCCTAACCCTAACCCTCTTTCAATGGCGGTTGTTAAGACGTGTTCTTATTATGAATAAAAATGAAATCCTGATTCTAATCTTAACCTGCTCCAAGCCCCAGAACCTAATCTAACACATTTAGTAACTTTATGCCTAAACTTACCCGTTTCACTTGAAGAAAACGTCCCCACGTGGACAAGACCAAAACTTGTGTTTTTTGACGCTGTGAAATCTCGTGTCATTTTTACTCTTTTCATATCGTGCTAAATGCACGGCGTAACATAGGTACTAAAAATAGCTTTGAAGTCGTGGTCAAAATACGCTGTTTTTGTGTCGTGGTAAAACTACGCCTCTAGTGAGACTGTGTTGTATTTACATGACCCTGTTCTTCTTTTTATAGGCATTTGAAATTCCTTGTTTTCATTAGATTTTTGACGGTAAACTTTTGAGAAAACGTTTTTATACAATTTATATCAGTGTTGTTTAATGGCTAACAGGTTCATCGTGAAAGAGATTTTAGTGAAAGAATCTGAGCCACTACAATGAAATAATGTCTTTAGGATAAAACATACAAGGGTTTACATGATTCAAACAATGAGGACGAGTGGTCTTTTTCATCTTTAAACCAACAGACGCTGTGTTTCTGGATGCAGATTCTCTAAGATTCAGCCTCTTTCATGGAGCAGAGATTCTTTTGAATAAATCCAATAGTTTGACTTCCTCTGACACTTTGAAGAGGACGCTTTCTAGACTCGCTTGCATGTGTCGTTCTCCTCAGAGTCCTAGTCCAGTAGGATCGGCTTTTCTTCAGTTTAAAGATCAAATATCTGCTCTAAACTTACTCAACTGTGTTTTTAGTCCAACATGTTTTATCTGTAATTTGTTTGAAAAGAAAGTCAAGAAAGAAAATTGAGGTCACTGGCAGTCAAAAACTTAAGAATCTTTGCAACACCCTTTTTAATCGATTCATCGGTTGATGGGACGTGTCTTAGTCGACCAAGAATGTATTTGCTCAACTACCACCTATGATTTCCATTCCTCAAACAAGCCTGAATCATCCAAACAACTTTAAACTAATGATGAGACGCTGTTGTTGCTCCGGCGAATCCCAAAAAACTACCTCCGAACGTCGCTTCCTTTATGACCAATAATGATTCTGTTTCTACAACTCCACGCGCCTCCCGAGCCAAATTGTCCTGTTATTTAGTGGTTAACAAATGGCGACGGCAGCTTTTATCTTCGGCGAGGCGTCTCTTTGAAGTGATCAGACATTACGGTACGAGACAGGCCGTGTTTTCTTGACAAAAGCAACAGTAATCTACACGCGTACTCCCGATGAACAGAGCGGGAAGAAGTAAGAACAAGACTGACTGCATAATGTCATGATGAATAATAAATGGTGGATTGTCAAGGAAAATATTAGATTAAGATGTAGCCAGATGGAGTTGCTAGTGAGTGGTTGACAGAGCAGATTCTGTGTGGGACGGGGAAGGCAGAGCACAACGGAACATGAATGATGAATGAAAAGTAATACGTTCTGCTGGATTGTAAAGGCTGAAAATGACAAAGACTGTGATTTGGAAAGAATCTTAATTTTATTCTCAAATAACAAAATGTCTTCTGTTTTATTCTGACGAAAACGTCGACTGTATTTTTGAAGATTAGTTCTGTAAAAAACTTTATAATACATGTGATTTTTTTTATGAGTTGACAGTTCATATTGAGCTTTTTGTCAGTAGAAGTATGGAAGCACGAACTCAAGTAAAAGTAAAGTTATTGTCTAAAATGATCAGTGAACTGCTTGATGATTTTTTTATCATGTGACAGTACTGAAAATACAAGCTTTGGACTTGTTTTTTTGCTTAAGTGTAAAAGTGCGACAGAGCTTCCTGTGTTGGTGTCGGGCAAGTTTGAAGACTACATGTAGAGTAAGCGTCGCCAGTGGTCTCCAGTTGTCACATTTGCAGCTGTTTGATTGGCCCGTGGCAACGACAGACCAGCGAATCAGTGCGCAGGAAAATCGCGTGGAAAACAGAAAATGCGCTTACGGAAAAACATATTTAGCCCAGCCTGGATTGTTATTAACCCGGGTTCAACGGGATGCAAGTACAAAGGAGAATGGTACGATTTGGTCCGGGGAAAACAAAGATTGAGGAGTTACAGCGACCGCAGTACGAAGACTGGACTGTGGAGGGAAACAGAAGTTAAACTTAATCCATGAGGTAAGATTAGAAACATCTGTTTGCCACAGAGTTTGACAACTACTCGCGAGCAGCTTATATTTCGTCATTTCATCAAGCATTAGGGTCGTCAAAAAAAATCGATTTCCCGATATTAATCAATACTAAAACTGGTATCGATACTCGTTGACAAGAATCGATATTTCAGCCCCCCCCCCCCTCGCAGGCTAAGCCCCGCCCCCTTCTTCTCTATTTGAGATGGAAAATACTGTATATAGAGCCTATATACTACATAAACAGCAAATGTGTCTGATAATAGAACAAAGCCCAGTCTTAATGTAAAGTTCATGAATAAAGTTAATAATAAACAAATAATACATGAAATACTATTTTTTAATATCAAAAAGAAAAATATAAATAAAAAAATAATAATAAAAAGTAAAAATACTATCATAAAAAATAAAGTTGGCATGTGGTATTGAAAATCACTCGATACCGGAATTTTAGTATCGTGACAACACTACAAGCGTTACATCACACACATGCTCACTCAGCGTTTGTTTGGCGACTGTTGGCTGTTTGGATGGTGTTTGTGAGAATGTTCTTTCACATTAATGCGCCTCAAAGAGACTTGTACAGGCGCTGCTTTGTTCCTCTCTACCGACAGCGACTGGGAGTTGTGTTTTTGTGAAAGACCCTTTAAAAGGCACATTCTAGCTTGTCAAACCTGATCCTGTCAGATCTCAGAAGCTAAGGCGGTTGGGCCTGGGCAGTACTTGATGGGGGACCACTGGAGGAGCCGCAGTGGGACGACACAAGGAGAACTTGTATCTTTAGGCAAGACACTTCGACATATTGCCTAGTCTGCATCTGGTCTGTGTGTGTATGTTAGCCTTGCTTTTGTCCATCCGCCCCAAGGCAGCTGTGGCTACAATAGCTATGTAAATGAATACTGCAAAATGGCAAAAGCACTGCATAAATACAATGTATTATTATTTTTATGATGGAAAACACCTCTTATGGGATTAAAAAAGTATAGTAACTTTTGTGTGTTTAAGTTGGATAGGAATAGAAAATAAGGTAAATAAGGGAAACCAGGTTTTGTAAAACATACAGGTACTCAAACACAACAACACTACAGGACTTACCTCTGTCATTGAGACATGTTTATTCAGACTTTTACAGGATAAGTTGTACTCAGACACAATTCTAATGGACACTTAAATATTCGTCCCAAATGGTGCAGCCCTACTTGATTATTACCAACGAAGCAGAAAATGTAAGTAATGATTACAACAGAAACAGAGTTCAAACCAACCTTCAAGCACAAACAACAAAAGTAAACTGCTGTTCATCAAAAGTGAAAGTGACATTTGATTAAATGGTACAAGGAAACACAATGACTGTGTTAGAGCCACAAGGCTGAGCACAAAAAGCTGTTCGTGTTCTAATAGGCCTGATAGAATAATGTTATAGGCACAATTGTGATTTAAACACTTTCTCATTCAGTGACTCAAGGACACTGAGGTGCTCTTTAATCCAGTCTTTGTTGAAGCAAAGACAGACACAGTGTCTTTAAAAACAATCTATTATTAAATGTAATGTATGTTCCAGGAAATAGGCATGTTTTTGTTTTTAACATTGTGGCTAACTCTTCTGAGCACACTGACACAGCAGAACTTTAAACAATCTCACGATACAATTTTTTTGTTTGTTTGAATCTTACGATACAATATTTATCCCAATATAATATTTTAGAGAGCCCACATATTGAGATTAAACATTATGCTGTTTTCTCTCACCATATCAGCTCTAAGAATTTTAATTTTATTAAAATATAAAACATGTTATGTTTTGTTTTGTGCATAAAATGTATGTTAATGTTCCAGCATTAACTCTTTTTAAAGCAGTTCATGTTGTTTAATATGGTTCGGTGATGACGATGATATATTGTGAGAATGTTGGTAATGTGACACGATATGAATATTATTACACCTGTCGAGTCCATTCTTAAGACCAAGACCGATCTTAGGTACTTGTACTACTATGATGTGACACATGCAGAAGTCTCATCTCTGGACTCTGGACTGTATAATCCTCATATTGATCAACCTTGGTTTTTAATTACATTTTGTTTATTCTTTTTGAAAACAAAAGTAGCTTTTATGAACATAAATGATCAATATGTTCCATATAGTTTGACATCTCTAAGCGACAGTTTTACTGAGAAAGATCTGTTGTCCATCTTTTGTTCTAAGATCATTCTAAGGCTGCAGCAGTTATCAATTATTTTATTGATTATTTCCTTTGATTAATCAATTAGTTGTTTAGATTGTGTAAAAAAAAAGAGAAGGCGGGTCAGTTTTTGACGACAATAATTTCCGTTGCATATCTTACAAATTAGATTGCACCCCATAAACTGAAGCGTGCTCTGTTCTCTAGACGATCTCTGTAACAGAATCACACAAGGAAACTGTGAAGAGAGAATCTACTCCTTTATTGGTCAAAGCCTCCGCTGTGCAGGAACACGATCTGCGTCACTTCAAACAAACACAGAGCGGGATCATCGCGCTCCGGGACTTAATAGTTTGGTGTTTTATTGCTCAGTGCGAACGAGGGTTGAAGAGCACATTAACTTAATACTGGATGAATATCGTTCACTTTTCCCTACATTAAAGTCAGCTGTAATGTTACTTTTGGATGTTTGGTTTGCTTGAGCCTTGAACGCGGTGATGAATTTTATGCAATATTGTAGCCTATGAGGGCGCGGCTGTGCAAGGCGGGTTGGGGCGGGTCATGTATTGTCAAAAGTGCGGGACCAGCGGGTTGTAAAAATGCCTGACTCATGCATTACTATTTAGAACATAATACGTTTTTAAAATCCCACTTTTTGTTATTTAGATGTCTTTGGTGCACTAAATAAATACTAAAAATCTACTTCTGCCCTGCCCTTTGAACAGACTTGCCTCGCCACAAATCAGATAATTCTTTACTACATATTTAGGCTGGAGGAGGACTGCTCCATGTTTATTTCTATAGGAAAGTGTCACATTAAGGCATAACATATAATTAGACTCATTCAGAAAGTATGGTTTTAACGCTCTAGCAAGGTTACATATAGTGCACCTTAAGGTAAATGATTATTAATGATTATTCCAATAATTCAGGGGTGCCCAACCTTTTTCAGCTCGCGAGCTACTTCGTCTGAGCACAGCCCGAAGATCTACCTTTGGATTTACATTATTTTATTTATTAACAATGTCAAAAAAATTGTTCTTTAGACTAGTCCTGATTAAGACACAGTTAGTTTTTTTAATAGTGCAATAATATTTATTAAAATGTAAGTTGTAAAGTGACACATTTATTTTTGAAAATAAATGGTTGTGGCTACAACCATCACAACAAAAAGTCATTAAAAAGTTCAAGCTATCCAAGTCACCTCACTGGAAGCACTTCAAACTACAGTACTATGAGTGATTGGTGATTACCATGGTAACAGTGAGGGGGAGGAGCTTGAGAAAGTTAGGTTTTGTTTTTGACTCGCATCAACAACAGCAAGCTGTTGGACAACAACACCGCGTGAGCAGGTAGGAGTCTGTGGCACTACCTGTCTCCTCCTCCTGCTTCTCTCTCTTTCTCTCCTCCTGCTTCTCTCTCTTTCTCTCCTCCTGCTTCTCTCTCTTTCTCTCCTCCTGCTCCTCTCCCCTATTTTCTATCTCACCCCTATGAGCGCGTGTGTTCAGGAGCCGCGTTGGCAAGCGCTCAAGTGCTGTGCGGCTGCAACGAGCAGACAGTGGAGAATTCTTGCTGCCGCATATAAATCTAGCGCGTGTAGTACGCGCATACAGCGCTTGTTGATGCCGCGTGTAGTTCGCGCATGTAGCGCTTGTTGATGCCGCGTGTAGTTCGCACATACAGCGCTTGTTGATGCCGCGTGTAGTTCGCGCATGTAGCGCTTGTTGATGCCGCGTGTAGTTCGCGCATGTAGCGCTTGTTGATGCCGCGTGTAGTTCGCGCATACAGTGCTTGTTGATGCCGCGTGTAGTTCGCGCATGTAGCGCTTGTTGATGCCGCGTGTAGTTCGCGCATGTAGCGCTTGTTGATGCCGCGTGTAGTTCGCGCATACAGTGCTTGTTGATGCCGCGTGTAGTTCGCGCATGTAGCGCTTGTTGATGCCGCGTGTAGTTCGCGCATGTAGCGCTTGTTGATGCCGCGTGTAGTTCGCGCTTGTAATTACGCCTATATCTCGCGGTTGGTTAAAGTTCGTATTAACAGACGGGGCTTTGGGGGCTACTTCCACTGCCTCAAAGATCCACTAGTCGATCGCGATCGACGGGTTGGGCACCCCTGCAATAATTCATTAGTTGCGATTAATTGAATAACTTGCATCCCTAGATTTTTTGGTGAATTGTTCAACCCTACAATCACTTCTTAGAATCATTTTTATTCCTTGAGTTACATGAAAAGAGAGAGAGTACATCTCCTTTATGTTGCGTCCCTTTGTGAATCACTGTACACCGGCGTTAGAAGAGCGAGCGCGGTACGTCATAAGTAAGTCGAGCTCTTCCCTCGTGAAGACGCATTTATCCAAATCAATAACAAACTCTTGGGTCTATATCTGAAGACGACAGCCCAACATCAGCGCGGGCAGAATGATGAATGAGTCAGCGCAGATCAGACAATCTCGCTGACACGGAGAAGGCACCGATCCAGCCTGTGAAGTAGAACCGTGGATCTTTGTGTGTGTGTGTGTGTGTTTGTTTTTATCACCTTATAGGGACAACCACCGGACAGCACACTCTACAAGTGGGGACCTGAATTTTTGTCGGGACAAAAACCCGGTCCCCACAAAAATGACAATGTAATTGATGAAAATAAGCTCCGGACAACACCCTGTACAAATTTGGGAAAAATCCCCACAAGTCAAAAAACCTGACTTTAAGTGTGTGCCCACACACACTGTGTCTATTTTAACAGAATAGCGCGTTTTAGAGGGGGGATTAATGGAGACACTCAGTCCGCCTCTGAGGCACTCTGCTCTGGATTTCTGGTAGGGGGGTCATTGCTCACTCTCATGCCCGGGGAAGAGCACTCATCCCCGGCTAGGTTGCACGGAGGGTCGGCCCCTGTCCTCCGGAGAACCAGACAATTTTCTCACCCGATTTTAAACACTTTAATTCGGCATGGGGCACTTCTTAGGGGCATGGATGGATGCAGCGTGACCTGCTCTTTAACCCTGGGTGGGTCTTAAGCCAGAGCACCGTGTATTTTTGACAGAATAGTCGGTTTTAGAGAGGGGGAATCCCGGGACATCCAGTCCGCCTCTGGTGCACTCTGCTCGGACTGGGTTTTGGGGTTATACACCCCCTGAGTTCCAGAAGAACCAGGGTTGTTTCAGGCTTGATTTTACCTTGTCTAATAAGATGCTTTGCTTGTTTTAGAGGCATGGATGGTGACTCAGATGACCTGTCTGGGTGTACCTCATCGGGCAGCCCTGCTTTCGTTCCTGAATTCAGCGACAGCGACAGCGACAGCGATGGGGACAGTGGAGATTCATTTAATTCATTCATGTCAACAGAAAGCAACCTGCCAGGAAATTCAAAAAATAGACCCAGGACACACTCAAAAAGCCCAATCCAACATACCAATGACACCCCTTCAGAACAGCAACAAGTACCAGAAAGTAGCTCATCACCTCCTTGGACAGTCCAACGCCAACGTTCACTGTCAGTGCAGGCAGTAAGTACAAAAACAGATGGGTCTCGCCAGTACAATAAGAGACAATATTGCTTGTTCTGTAATAAAGGATTACTGAAAATAACTCGACATTTGGAGCATGTTCATAAAAATGAACTTGAGGTTGCACAAGCCATGTCTTATAATAAGGGATCAAAAGAAAGAAAGCTCCATCTTGAACATCTTCGAAACAGGGGAAACTTTGCTCATAATGTTGAGGTGTTAAACGGAGAAGCAGGTGAACTTGTTCCCCGGAGGAAACCATCAGTAAACACAGAAGCCCAGGATTACATGCACTGTGTTCACTGCCAAGGCCTATTTAGAAAGAAGATTCTTTTTAAACATGTCTCAAAATGCAAGTTTAAGCCTAGCGGTGAGCCAAATCGAGGAAGAACGCGGGTTCAGGCGCTCTGTGCATTTGCTGTACCACCACCTCCGGGCGTCAAACAAGACTTCTGGAAGCTGCTAAGCAACATGATAAATGATAAAGTTTCTTCCATAGTGAAAAAAGATCCATGTATTCTAGAATTTGGTGAAAATCTTTTTAGTCGTTTTGGCCATGATGCTGGGAAACATGAGTATATTCGTCAAAAACTGAGAGAGTTGGGAAGGCTTCTGTTATGCTCAAGAAAAAACCCGGCGCTAAAGACCATTGAGGACCATGTTTTGCCTTCAAATTTCATGCATGTTGTAGAATCTGTGAAATGTGTAGCTGGATATGACAGGCAAAACAATACATATAAACGCCCAAGTCTGGCTCTCAAATTAGGGCATAGTCTGTCAAAGATTTCAATGTTGGTTGAAAGTCGTTCAAACATCCAGAACAACAGTGTTGCAGCTAAAAATGCCCGTACATTCCGACAAATCTATGAAGCAAGATGGCATGAAATGATATCTGCAGCGTCACTGAGAACACTTCAAGAAGCCAAGTGGAATGCTCCACTTTTACTTCCATTCACAAGAGATGTCCAGGTGCTTCATTCATTTCTGGATGCAGAGCAGCAGAAACTTCACTCCACGTTGTCTTCTCAAGTGTCACCCCAGGACTGGGCTGGATTAGCAAAAGTCACCCTGACTCAGATAATTCTCTTCAACAGACGGCGTTCCGGCGAAGTATCAAAAATGCCTCTGTCAGCATACATGTCTCCGCATAGCCAGGATGCGCTGGAAGACCTGGGTGATGCACTCTCTGATTTAGAAAAGAAACTGTGTCAACACTTCAGAAGACTGGAGATAGCGGGGAAGAGAGGAAGGAAGGTGCCGGTTCTTTTGACACCAGCCATGCAGGAAGCATTGGATCTTCTTGTCAGCAAGCGGGAGATGTGTGGGGTTGTACCGGGAAACAAATACCTTTTTGCCAGACCAAAAGCATGTTCATACTTTCGTGGGTCTGACTGTCTCCGGCATTTTGCCAAGATGTGTGGGGCAAAAAACCCAGAAAGCCTCACCTCCACAAAACTGCGAAAACAAACTGCAACTCTGTCTCAAGTTCTTAACCTGAGCAACACAGAGTTGGATCAGCTGGCCGAT
Source organism: Mugilogobius chulae (assembly GCA_038363315.1). Taxonomy (NCBI): domain Eukaryota; kingdom Metazoa; phylum Chordata; class Actinopteri; order Gobiiformes; family Gobiidae; genus Mugilogobius; species Mugilogobius chulae. The sequence continues at coordinate 35,049,083 of CM076405.1, forward strand.
TTCCTGGGCATGATGTAAGAGTCCACCGACAGTTCTACAGACTTCCAGAAGGCACCCTTCAACTGGCTAAAGTGAGCAAGATCCTCATGGCTTTGGAGCAGGGACGTATGGCTGAATTCAAGGGAAAAGGCCTGGATGACATCACTATTGACCCAGAAGGTAAAGATTTTTTTTGTCTATCCACACTTGAGCTCCAGCAGATAGGCCAGGTTCCAGGTTAAAAAGCCCCAAATCAGGAACCCCTCTTTTAAACCCCAGAATAGTGGGTCTATGCTGGGCAGCAAGCTGGCCACTATCAGCTTCTGAGTCTCTGCCAGGCCTGGTGCTCCTCTCTGGGCCAAGTGCTCTCACACTCTGCCTCCTGGAGCCTCTCCTCCACCTCCACAAGGCTCCAGGAGATCCTCACACTAAGTCCAGGTCAGGTGCACCTTACTGGGCCAACTGCACTGACACTCTGCCTCCTGGAGCCTCTCCACCACCTCCACAAGGCTCCAGGAGAGCCTCACACTAAGTCCAGGTCAGGTGCACCTTACTGGGCCATGTGCCCTGACACTCTGCCTCCTGGAGCCCCTCCACCACCTCCTCCAGGAGAGCCTCACACTAAGTCCAGGTCAGGTGCACCTTACTGGGCCAACTGCACTGACACTCTGCCTCCTGGAGCCTCTCCTCCACCTCCACAAGGTTCCAGGAGAGCCTCACACTCTGCCCAGGAAAGGTGCTCCTATCTGGGCAGGTGAAGACATACATAAAGTTTGTACATTTCGGCTTGACTAAGCTGTTTCTTTACTTTTAACAGATCATGCCCTCCAGGACAGTGAGGACGAGGACGAGAACCAGAACATAGAAGAAGATCTGGATGCTGAAATGCCAGACGAAACAAATGAAACATCCCAGCCTGTTACAATTGAAACATCCAGCCATCCTTCACTGCAAGCGGTCCAAAGACCGTCACGCAAAGGACCGTCACGCACCCCCACTTCAGCTCGCCGGACAGTCGTAAAGAGAACGTGGAACCCAAGAGAGGTCAAAGCCGTGGAAAAGCACTTGATGCACTTCATAAACTCGTGCCGAGTTCCGGGCAAAGCAGACTGTGATAAGTGCCTTCGGCTTGAGAAAGTCGCGCTCAAACGGAGGGATTGGTTAGCAGTGAAATTTTATGTAAAGAATCGAATCACAGCTCTTAAAAGAACAGTTTAATGATTATAATTTAATTTATGTTAATAAAGATTTAGTTTTATTCATTTTTGTGTGTCATTATTTCCTAAAAATTCATTCCAATAACCAGTGTACATGGTTGGGTCTCATAACTATCTCTATCCCTGAAATGTCCCCAGAAGTTTTAATGGAATAAATGTTTTTTGAAGTCAAATTACTGCTAAGGAAATTTAGAGAACCATAACATATTTTTTGGGCTCCGGTAGAACCAGCAGAAAGGGACGTTCCCACAAGGCATGTTCTAGTCATGCGTCCCTACAATATGTTAAAGACACGTATGTGTGTGTGTGTGTGTGTGTGGGTGGCTCCATTTCAGTAGCGCTGCCATCTGAGCACACCCACCAGCGCCGCGTTCAAACACCCGAGGAAAAAGAGATGACTTCCACCAGGCGGCTACAGTAAAGGGAAGTTTCCTCGGAGCGGTGTCGCCGAGGGGGAGGAGAGGAGCGGCGACCCGGGCTTTCATGCTCAAAAAACCCTCTTCAGAAACAACACGGACGGTGGAAGGGGGGCGTGGGCGGAGGGCAACGGCACGGCCCCATTAAGACATCAAGCTGTCACTGGTACACTTCAGGGCCGCTTGGAAAAGGAGAGAAGGAGCTTGTGTGTGAGATTATGACACGGTCGCAGCAGGAGCGGGATTGTACAGACAAAGAGGAGACATTTCGTTGGCGTAGACATGGTTAGGAGAATTGGGCCTTTCAGATTTTAAGATGTAATGATGTTTCTTATTGATAAATATATATTAGCATTAGAGCTGGGTGATATGAAAAAAAAAAAAAATAGTCACAATTGCTCTTGGACCTTTGCAACAGAAACATCTGATACATCTACCTTGTGACGACGCTTCTTAAAATGTCAAATAAATAAGAAACATTGCCTCATTATCTGTAAATAAATGTAACACTTTATGCTCGTAGCATTTTTGGAGGGAAAGATGTTTGTGCATTTCACTTGACTAGAAAACATGTCTTTTCAGCCACTTCCGAGTTCAGGTTCTTCGACCAATCAGATTCAAATATTCCCATGACGTTCCATTTTTCCCGACGGTTTTCAGCTGCAGTCCATGTAGAACTAAAACGTAGATTTACAACGAAATGTCAAAACGTACGATATTTTTTACGTCAATATGTTACTAAAAACCAAAATAACCTTGGCTTTTCAGGTAAATCTTAACCAAACCCCAGTTCTACAGTCAGACGATTTTGACATTTCATTGACTATTTATGTTTTCTTTTGAGACTAGTGTGGCCATACCAGCTCGCCAAAGCCTGATCCCGTCAGATCTCAGAAGCTAAGCATGTTGGGTCTGGAAAGTACCTGGATGGAGCCCGGTAGAGGAACCTCAGGTGCTACAGTCGGGTGAACAGAGGAGAAACTCATTGTGTCCTTAGGCAAGACACTTCACCCACATAGCCTAGTATGGATCTGGTGTGAGTGTGAATGGTTGGTGGTGGTCGGAGGGGCCGATGGCACAAAATGGCAGCCTCGCTTCTGTCAGTCTGCCCCAGGGCAGCTGTGGCTACAATAGTAGTTTACCACTACCCAGTATGGAATGAATGAATAATGCAGAATGTGAAGCGTCTTTGGGTGTCTTAAAAAGCGTTGTGTAAATCTAATGCATTATTATTATTATTATCAATGTTGGCCTGAGTCAGGTTAGGTTAGATCAGGAGTGTCAAAATCAGGCCCAGGGGCCAAATTCGGCCCTCAAGAAGATATCATGTGGCCCCTGAGCATGATTTCAGATTATTATTGATAGTGGCCCCTTGTATTACTGAGATGTGACTAATAAATGTAATATGCACTGGAATGCAGCAAAAAGCAACAATCTGTCCAAAGATTTATTGCAATGAAATGATGTGCAATATAATGTAATGTGACACAATATAATTCTGGATATACAGTAAATGTGTTATATTATCTTTATACAGCCCTATTGCCATAATTGAATTTAACACAGAGAGATCTATATTTTAAAATGCGGCCTTCGACCAACTCCGACTCTAATCGATTTGGCCCTACCACCATTTGAGTTTGACACCCGTGGGTTAGATCAACAGGTCAGATGATCATTGTGTTGCTTTCACACTTCCACAAAAATTACAAATTTAACTCACTTACAAAAAAATGGCTGCGTTCCCTATTCTGGGTATGATGTGTGGTGTGCATCTATTCACTGATCTCTCTGTAATGTCCATGTACAAAAACCTGGTGCACATAATATTGTGTTTAAAACGCTAGGATATAGTCATTGTTTTGACCACTCATACATCTGACTGGAGCATTTGTCTGGGCAAAAAAACAACATTTATTGGTCGCCGACAAATCTATGAGTAAACACCACCTGCCAGAGAAAAAAAGATACATGAATATTTGTCTCTTCTTCACAAAATCATGTTGTTTTGAATATGACCTTGCCTTTCAACACCATTTGCTATCAGTGATAATGACACCGGATTGCAGAGGCTGAGCTGCCATTACCCGAGCGCAAAACACAATTTAGCAAAGTCGAAGGCTGTGAATCACTGGACTGTGCTTCCATTTTCTCCCAAATAGGTATAATTTCAACATTGTTCAGTTGGAGCACACAGACCGCAGAGACACAGTTTCTTTGTGCAATTAGCAAAAAAAAATGATGAAGCGCCAACATCTAAAACAGGTGACGAAAAACGCTGCAAAGGTGCGAAAAAACGTCCCACTGTGAGGGAGGAATCCATTTCACAGAGATGACTGCTGCTGCTGCTGATGATGATGATGATGAACTGATTGGATTTTTTTTTTTAGTTGAGTGGAGGTGTCCAAAAATAACATCATAATCAGAGGAAAATGAGGTCAATTTATTTCAATAAGACATTTCTGTTTAATCTACTGCTGTGATAAGACGTCGTGTGAGATTTAATACGGTTTTACGTGAGAGGGCACAGACACGACCCAATCACTGCTGGGGTATTATGCGTTCGTTTTTTATAGCAAAGACTTTTGTTGTGAAGGGAAATAAGATGAAAATAAAACGCTTCGGGAGTCGGCAGTGTAACCTATATTGATTGCAGATTAAAAGCAAATGATTGTTCTTCACAGGGGCAGGAAATGCAGCGAGAAGTCATGTGGAGTTGAGTGTTGCAGACGAAAATCTATAGATTTTCTCAGGGCATATGCAGAGAGCCTCAAGAGAAGTTTAATATACTTGTTATTAGCTTTAAAAACTAAAAATAAGACTCCACAGCAACAAGGGTTGTTCCGATATAGATACTGCTTTCAGCAAAACCTCCCATACCACACATTTTTCAGATACCAAGGCTGTGTCCGAACGTCCACACTATTCACTATATAGTTCACTTTTCAGGGGTCACGCCATGCATCTGGAATGCATCTGGAAAAGTAGTGAGTATTGATGGTCACTAGAACAGTCAATATAGACACAATTCATTGTGAGAATCGGAAAAACAAAGCGGACAACGTGAGGTCTTTAACTGTAAGCAACACGACTGAAGTAAAGATGAGAAGAAGCCGCTTAAACTCACTGTTGAGCCGTAGAAGAAACAACTGAACTGAAGCCGTCAGCCATAAAGATGCTAACGTGCTTACCTTAGTTTGGGCTGTAAAAGAGGAATTATCCAGTCCGTTTGTGTGTAAATGTTTTGTTCAAGTTAAAGTGGACTTGTATTATGATTAGTAGGCCTTAAATATGTGTGTGTCAGAAGGAATTGACCAGTATTTATTACAAAAGTTCATTTTTATCAGACTTTTTTGCCGACCGTTACCTCAACTCAAGGGGGAGAGTCACGTGGCCCGCGTCAGCTTTAACTCTAGCTGTGTGTTTCTTGTCCAAAAGATCAGATGAATGAGTGCACTGACCAGTTCACTGAACAGGGCAGAAATATATAGTAATTGAGTGACTATGGCCCAAAACACAACCCAAACCTTCGATCTGTAACTGCCGTGTATTGTCTTGAATGAGGAGCCATAGATGCAGCAGCAATCTGCTTGTGGCTAATGCTACGGCTAACTCTCAGAGCAGCTGGAAAAGACTGTGGAGACTCTTCAAAGCATAAAATAATCCATATAAATAGACAAATATCTGTGTTACCTCTGTGATGTTTCATTTTACCTTTATAGTAGAAAGACTGTGGTTAAACTAACTTTAAAAATGGTCCAACAGCAGCGCTAGCTAGCGGCGCTAACAGGCTAACATGCTAACTCTGGCTTTTGTTTATATTGCATTTCATGATGAGCGTCTTTTTACAGCCTCATTGTTGTTTTTATGAAACAGAGGTAGAAAAAGATTAATAAGAAAAAACTCAACATAATTATGTTTATTGACAATTACATTTGACTCTGAAATAGTTTTCAAAATCCAAATACATAAAGGTTACAATAAGGCTTAAACACATGACTTTTAATAATGTATTTTATATATTTGTAGCCAAGCTTTTTAGATTTATGAGTGTAGTCATTATTCATAGCCAACTGATTTTAATTTGAGCAAAAAAAGGAGTATTTTTAGTTTACTTCTCTAGCCATTTTAATGCAATATTTGATATAGAGACTGGTATCAGTATCTGCACCTACCCTGAGAATGGTTCCAAAGAAGCATTAAATGCAACTATCATAATTTCCTGGTTATTAGCCGTAAGTGCTTTTTTTAACACTCATTTGTCTGATTTATCACTAAATCATATAAAAACTTACAAATTAAGCTTTTTCCACTCACTTTAAAGTCAGTGTGGTTCATACAAACTGTCTCAGGCAGATTAATTGTTGTGAGTGGGAGTCAGTCTTGAGCCTAGAGAATAAAACCGTACACAGGACTCCAGTCCAATCTGAACCCCAATGGTCTGACCGCATGTTCTTTGACTTTCAGTGAGCGTGATTGACAGAACAAAAACCAACATGGCCGCTTACGACAAAAAAAATATAATCTCTCCTCCATGAACGAGGCTGTATCTATAGAATCTGCATCAGAAAGTAGAAAAGTGCTGCTGCCTTCTCATCTGTAACAGAGCTTTAGTTAATTTAAAGATGAAATTTAGACACTAAATTGTGCTATCGTGTCTGACAAAAATCTTAACAACAAACTTTGACATTGCAACCTTCCTAAATTGCAGTGTAATGTATCGATCGCCCCAAAATCAGAACGAATACTTTCCCCTCCCTCCAGCGTCTTGGCAGGTTTACACGTGTCGTCTGCAGAATCAAAGGAAGAGTGAGGATTGATATTCTGGTCAGACCACAGGCTGAGAGCTGGAGGCTATCTTTCCCCCGGTGCACTTCCCCATTAATCCCCAAGCCCACATCAGAGAGAGAGAGCACAGACGCACCACCAGGTAACCGCCGTGCCGCTGCGGATAAGTGGAGCATCGCACAACAAAGGGCTTTTCTATAGATCCGCCGTGTTTTGAAATGAAAGACTGAAGATTATATTTTACACTATTGATTTGCACTGATGGAGGCAACTACGTGGACAAAGACATTTACTCGAGGAAAAGGGGAAAAACAGAATCGATAGAGGCCAGGCGCAGGACCAGCTGAGATAATGTCTAATAAGTGGACAGAGCGTAGAATTGAACTGTTACAGGAATAGCACTGTAAGGCAGAAGACATTTATTATTTTACACAAACTAGAAGACAATTGGCTTATGGAAGTGTGTGTGTACACTGTAGAAACTTTTTGCTCTTCCTTTAACCTTTTTAACTCCTGCCCCTCTTTTGTGGCGTGTTCACACATTAGGACCAGGACCTAGGGCTGAGTTGGGCAAATATTAATCCAGACAAGTGGCAGAAGACCGGACAGTGATCCTCGGTGTAGCAAATTCAAAAAGTTACATACACTGTCTGACAGACAGCCTCAACTTTTCTTGTAAAACATCTGATAAACTTTGAATTCATTTTTCCACTAATGATTACAAGTTGTCCAGGCCCTGAGGAAGCAAAACAGGCATAAACTATAATTTTCACTCCACCAGGCTTCACGATGGGGATGGGGTGTTGATGTTGGTGAGTTGTTTAATTTTTCCTCTAAACATGACGTTGTGTGTTTCTCCAAAATAATTCAATTTTAGTTTCATCAGTCCACAAAATATTTTGCCAGAAGTTCTGTGGAGTGTCTAGGTGATTTTTTTCGAACATTAAACGTGCAGCAATGTTTTTTTAGACCGTAGTGGCTTCCTCTGTGGAGTCCTCTGATGAACACAATTCTAGACTGTTGTTTACATGTAGTCAGTGTATGCACAGAGATATTGGACTGTGCCAGTACATTCTGTAAGTCTTTAGCAGACACTCTAGGGTTCTTTTTTACCTCTCTGAGTATTTTGCGCTGAACTTTGGGCTTTATTTTTGTTGAAAGGCCACTCCTCAAGAAAGAAGCAACAGTGCCAAGCTCTCTCCATTTGTACATAATTTCTCTAACTGTAGACTAATGAACATCCAGACTTTTAGAGAGCGAGCCATGGTGAACAACAGACATTGCTTCACATCAAGACACAGTGCTTACCAGGAGTGTCTTTTATAGTGGGCAGGGCAGCTTTAAGCCATTCCTCAGTGATTGGCACACTCTGACTTAAATTGTTTGGTAAAATTGGGAAATAATTGCTCTTAAAGTCCCCTTGGGCAGAAGGTTCGGTTACTTTTTCTTTCCCCTTTTGTCAATGGTTGCATGTTATCCTCATTAAAAATGATTCGACAAAGATCAGATCACATTTGATGGTGATTTTAAGCAGAAATGTGAGAAATTTCAAAAGGTTCACATATTTTTTTCATGCCGCTGTAACCATTTTTGCAAATTCAGACCTAAACTTAGCCGCTAACCCCCCAAAAAACCTCCTTTGAGTCCTCAATCAAACTGCGTGTCTATATCAAGGCAAACAAATGGGCGAGAAATAGAAATGCAAGAAAAGGTAGAAGCGTCGACATGACACACAGTTTGCCATGGTGTAGTATAGACACGCAATCCATGAGAAACATTGGTCCCACCTTGAGAATGTTGGGTTTCATATGGGCTAATTAATCTGTCAGTCACACTCACTGAAACTGAGGGACATGGTGGCCAGACGATATATTTATATATGACTGAATTTCCAGGCATCTATCTCTGTGTCTGAGAAAAGTTGCCTCTCGGCTGTCTGTATGCTAACCCTGTTCTCTCAGCTCAGGCTGCTCCTTGGTCTTGTAGCAAGGAGAGCTCACACCAAGGTTAACAAGGTGCAGTGGGACAGTGGGCTCCAAAAGTATTCAACAAGCTAGCCGATGAGCTAGCACAAACGGGCATTTATCACACAGCAGAACAAGAGAGAAAGTCAAGCAGGACTATTAAGAAAAAGAAAACAAGCAGTGTCAGCAGTCAAGGACCATGACTGCTGACACTGCCGACATACCCAAAATCCACCTGGACCCTCTTTTCGGCAGGGTGAAAGCAGCAGACAAAAGAGTGGTGTTCCTGAAACTTTCATAACTGGTACTTTCATGTGCTAAAATAATGAGTTAAATCCCATTGTGTTACTAGTTCTTCTAAGATTAATTCGGTACCAGATCGTCCCACTGTAAATCTGCAACCCACTGCAACATAAACAATGCAACAGTTACAATATAAACAATCACACCAGCTTACAGACTTAGATTTTCAAGCAATCCAGAGATAAAAATGCCTTGCTTATTTATTGGTGCGCATGAATAGAGCATATTTGGAAAACCTGAAATATGATTTTGCCGCAAGTTTTCTCAGCAGGTTATGTCAATGAAATGAACGTGGGAGAGCTGACCGGAAGTGTGTTTTTGAGTTAAGGTTAAGGTATACTTTATTGTCCCCGTAGGGAAATTTGTCCTCTGCAAATCTACATCGTATCTGTGCGTAACAGTAGAAAAAGTGGCGGGCCAAATAAGATTGATAAAGAAAATCACAAAATGTTTCTAAACTCAAAAATGGCGTTTACCTAGCTTAGACTCCCTACATTTTTCTTAACTTTAATTTATTTCGAGCAATGGATGGAACGTCAAGGCTACGTTTACTTCCTGCCCCAGTCAGCCCTAACCAAACCCTAACCCTGCAGTTTCCATGACGTCATTTGAAACAGGACACAGCTTCTTCTCATAGGCCAAGCACAGTTATAAAAAGCAGCACAAATGACAACAACAAATAACCCAAAAACCTAAAAGTTGCACCACACTGAAACCCACATCTCCTCCAACATTTAAAAGTGTACACACAGTGACGGCCCGAGCTATATTTAAGTGAAAGTAGAGTGGCCGCCGAAATAACAGTTCAGTTGCACTTTTGTGTGAAGTCCCCTGCGCTTAAACTTGAGAGCTCCGGGGACAAAGGGTTTTAAAAGCCTGTCTGAGGGCTGGACAAATCAACTCTCAGCAGTCGGGAAAGGGCAAGCGGAGAAGAAACTGCACTCACGAACGCGTGTGTAAAATGGGGGAGTTTATCTGTCGGACTTGGACTGAAAACTGCAGACTTCGCCACAGTGGGTTGTAAAGCGTTGGTTGTAAAGTGTGTGAAACATGAGCCGTTTAGCAGCCTAGAGATGTGTATTCATGTTGTCGCATTGATGTAGCATGCGGCCACTCTGATTTATACTTACTTGCTCCGGCTGAAGCTGCTGAAGTGAATCCTCTGGTGCAAAGTGATGATGCATATTAAAGGATTTAGTCTGGATCCGGTCCCTTGGTTTAACATTTCCTTTAATATGCTTGAAGAAGTCAGACAATGCAGTAGCTCAATAGATTATGTTTGCTCTCTCAAAGGATTGGTGGTCCAGTCCAGCCAATGTCAATATTTACATGATCAAATATTCGAAGACAGTATTTTGTAGATGTGGCCCGGGTAAAAGTTCAGCTTCCCATATTGATTTTTCTCAGAACTTCCCCCACAGCAGGCGACGCCCCAAAAATGACGCTTTACACACTGTACCTATTGTTTCTAGGGTTGCAGAAACTTATCTTGTGTATGGTTGTTTGAGAGTGGTGGACAAGGGCATAACACCAAATTCTGGACCCCAGTTAGACTTTGTCATGGGCCCCAATTACATAATCTTCTGATTAAATTATTTAGTGCCTAACTCTAACCTTCTCATTTTTTCTATTTGTTTTATTTTCTTCTAGAATGTGCATTTATATTTATTTAGTTTCTACGTTCCACACATAATTGTCAAGTGTTGCCGTTAAGGTTTTTGCAGGCTTCAGCAGATCAAATTGAATGCATTATAATGATGATTTTTGCCATTGCAGTAACTGGCTTTAGAACAAAACATTTGTGTTTTTTGTGTCAAAAGGGTTGGAACCTATGCATTCAAATGCATAAAAGACAAGAATAAAATGGAATGTGTTTTAAACATAATTGCTCCGTTTACAAACTGCTTTAATTCTGAATAAAGATCATTTAAATCTGGATAAAATAATTCTGCTTTAAAAAAAGACCATGTAAAACTTACTTTCGAATGAAGTGGGGGTTTATATCGCTTTTAATCGGAATAATTGCATTCCTTTCTCATGTAACGGTTTTATTCTGTTTAAAATAAAATCCGTTCGCACTGCGCATGCTCGAGCGTCGTCTTTCTGGCGGTAGTGATGCACTGCAAGATGGCGGCACAAACACAAAACAGAAAACACCAAACATTAACCTTTCTCAGAGGGACCAGAAAGTCTGAGAAAGGAGTGTACATGGAGAGAGAGTCTGTGCAGATCTGAAACAAGTTCACAGAACGTGGAGCTGATATGATTCTCCAACTGCTGCTTAAAGACGATCGGAACGCTAGGATCATGTTTGCGTCCGTGGCGTTACAATAATCTCAGGTGATAAAAAGCCAAAAACCGGTATCCCGTGTCACGCTGATGTGTTTTTCCAGTAGATGTAATGCGTAATGACGTTTGTGCCTTCCTGTCCAACAGACGCTTTCTAACTTCCCCAAATGTTAAGCAGAACAAAATAAAGCAGATTTATTTTCATTGGATCTATTATACAGTATTATAGGTTTACCTGTAACCTTGTTTGGAATTATTATTTACATGAAGGAATATTTAATCCGAACTAATTCATTGGATGAAATAATTCAAAATTAAAAACATCATGTAACGTGACCAATGTAGCTAACTTGTTTAAAGCGATAAACTTGTCTAAATTATGCTAAAAATAGACTGACAAAATCCTTGTGAATTTTGACATTGACACGTTGCAGGATTGAGAAGGTGTGATTACATATTGACAATATTCAAGTGATATACATTATTGAACTGATCATTTTGTGTCAAACCCTAGCTTTTGTTCACTGAAATCTGCTCATTGGCTTATAATATTACCACTTTTAGCAGCTCTATTTTTGGATAATTTGACCAATTAAAATGTCTCTTCATTCATTTTCTTTGACCAAAATCTATTTGCTGCGTTTCGGAGTGTTGGAGCTCTCTGATATCACAAATAATCAATCTATCGCAGAAGTAAAAAATGACCTGCTATTGGGGGTTTGTTCAAGCCCTGGGCACGGAGGAGGAAAACAAGTAGCATTTATCCCCAAGCCAACGCTCCTGGTGGTGGACACAATTGTTGGTAATGAAAGAAAAATCAATGCTGATCACTGAAATAACCTACAACTGGATAAAAATGCATTTCTCTGGACCTCTNCTTCAATAACTGGACTTCATGTGCTAAAATGAGTTAAATCCCATTGTGTTACTAGTTCTTCTAAGATTAATTCGGTACCAGATCGTCCCACTGTAAATCTGCAACCACTGCAACATAAACAATGCAACAATTACAATATAAACATCACACTAGGGTTGCACCGACTAGTCGACTAGTCGACTATGGCGCTGTCTCGCGACTACTTTTATGTGTAGTCGACTAGTCGAGCGTACGTGCCACGACGTCACGTAGCCACGGCGTCACTAACATTGACACAAACACCATGGCGGCGGCACAGGACAACAACGCGGGCGCATCTTCACATTTGACATCAAGCGTGTGGAAATATTTTTCTAAAAATGAGAGTGGTACAGAAGTTACGTGCAGTCTATGCAAGACAGTCCTAAAGTACAATAAAAGTACGAGCGCGCTGCACAACCACCTGAAGAAACACAAGCTAATGCTAGGTGAGCTAACCCAGACCTATCAACAACAATCCATCAGCAATTTCGCAAAACGCAAAACAACTTTGACAGAGTCACGGCGGACACAAATAACAAATCTTTTAGTTAATTTCATTGTGAAAGACATACGTCCCTTAGCAGCAGTACGCGGGGAAGGCTTTAAGGAGTTGATTAACTTTTTGAACCCAGCTATGACATTCCCTCCAACAACACACTGTGGAATAATATTGAAGTTCAATACAACTCTCTCCGCGAACAAATGATCAAAGAAATGGATCAGCAGTACGTGTCATTAACGACAGATTTATGGACATCTTCTACCATGGAGCCCTACATCACCGTAACAGCGCACTACATTACCAACAGCTGGGAGCTAAAATCCCGAGTTTTGTGCACAAAAATAATGCAGAAAGGCACACAGCTGTAAATATTGCAAATCGTTTGTCTGAAATTATTCAGGAATGGGGATTAAACGTTTTCTGCACAGTGCACGACAATGCAAGCAATATGAACCTGGCGATGGAATTATGTGAAATGTTTCCTAAGGATTTGGGATGCAGCGGACATACCCTTCAACTGGCAATAAAGTCTGGTTTGGTCTTACCTGATGTTGCGAGAACTGTGGACATTGCAAGGAGAGTTGTCAGCCACTTTCGCCACTCTGCCCTGGCTACTTGTGCGCTTAAATCCCGGCAAGAACAACTTGGCGTAAATGCAAATAAACTGCAGTCTGATTGTGCGGTTCGCTGGAATTCTACTTTCATAATGCTCCAGCGTCTTTTCGAACAAAGAATAGCAGTCCAGGCTGTCCTTGCAGATATTTCCGTGACAAAACCATCAGTCCAAAAGGCACTTGCAATGAGAGCATCGCAATGGGAGCTGCTTGAACAACTGGTACCCGTCCTACAGCCTCTGGCGAAAGCCACGGAAATATTGTGCAGTGAATTGCATGTCGGGCTGTCCTTTATTCATCCAGTTATTATTAACATGGTCACCACCATTCTACGCGTTGAGGATTCTGATCTGACAGCTGTGCGCGCCTTCAAGAACACAGTCCGAGGCCAACTGGAAACACGATTCAAGCTGAACTCAGAGGGTTTTACAGAATCCATCCCCATTGTGGCCTGCATGCTAGATCCGCGCTTCAAGCACCTAAGGTTTATTCCAGATGAAAAAAGAGAAGCCGCATACAGCCACCTGAAGACTCTGCTCCCGGAAGATGAAGAGGCGCCCAGCGAAACAGGTGCGTGCGTGCTGCGTAATGCTTAAATAAATGCTTTATATTTATAACCTGTGCCATTCAGCCATTTTATATTAATTTGGCTCATTTAAATTAAATTTATTAATCTCAAATTTGTAGGCTAGTTATAGGCTATACATTTATAGGTAGATTTGCTTTGTAGGCCTATTCATTTTTTTTCAACGCACCCGACAACATTTTGCAAAGCATAAACATAATAAAACAAGTTTAAAAAATACTATACAGCATTAAACACAGTAGGTAATTAACCAAGTAGACTAATTGAATAACTATTATCACATAGCGTGATGTTTTAGGCATAGGCCTATATGGAGCCTGTTTTTTTACTCTTAGGCCTATAAAAGTGCATGCATGTGCCGGTTTAATACACATTTACATTTACTAAATTATGACAATTGATTATCTATAAAATAAATGCATACATTTCTTGGAGATTTCATTTTCGCCCCGCTGTGAAAGGCCAGGCTTCGCATGCGTGCGCACTGCGCTCTGTGGAGAAGAAATTAAAGCAGAATGCCAAAGAATAAACTAATATCATTCTATTGAGTTGCATGTGAACAGGGCGCTTTTTATACACGGTATTAGTGCCAGCTTTTGAACCAACTTTAACTTATATCGGCTACTTATTTGTTGTTTATAGGCCTACCTCATGTATAAAAAATATCTGTTGTAGGCGCGGGTGACGATGAGCCAGGACACTCTCATTCTGAAGGAAAAAAGGCTCGCCTTGAGCAAGATTTTGAACAGCTGTTTGGCCCAATCTATTCCAGCGGAAAAGGGGATGTCCGTCATTCTAATGCAGCTAAGGAGCTCCAGCAATATTTGTTGCTGCCCCACATTCCCACCATGGAAAACCCACTGCAGTGGTGGTCACGTAATCAGAAGCACTATCCCCGTTTGGCCAAGCTCTGCAAAGCGTACCTTGCAGTTCCAGCGACAAGCACGCCAAGCGAAAGGATCTTTTCGCTTGCCGGGAACACAATAACCAGACAGCGCACCAGCCTCCATCCTTCTCATGTCGACGTGCTCATTTTTCTACATGAAAACATGGGCATTAAAACCCCAAAAACGGCCCAGCATGACTTGGAGTGGGACAGTGAGTGACAAGTGTGCTTGTGTAACGGTGCTTGTCGCGCGTAGTTTTGCAACGTTTTTGCATCTAACAAATCATAACTAACAAGTTCAAATGTTGTGAACATTAATGTTGTGAAAAACAAATATTTTGTTGCCTTTAAGAAAGGTTCGTTTTGTGCAATAAACAGTTTTAATAAATTGCAAAATATTATTTAACATTTTGGCTATTTTTTCTTAATTGATGATGACGTCATCGACTAGTCGAGTCGACGCGACTAGTGCCCTCGACTAGTCGACTACTAAAATTCAGTAGTCGTGCAACCCCTAAATCACACCAGCTTACAGACTTAGATTTTCAAGCAATCCAGAGATAAAAATGCCTTGCTTATTTTTGGTGCACATGAATAGAGCATATTTGAAAAAAAAAAACTACTTGAAATATGATTTTGCCGCAAGTTTTCTCAGCAGGTTATGTCAATGAAATGAACGTGAGGAGCTGACTGGAAGTGTGTTTCGAGTTCTGTGCGTAACAGTAGAAAACGTGGGCGGGTCAATAAGATTGATAAAGGAAAATGACAAAATGTTTCTAAACTCAAAAAATGGCGTTTACATCTTATCCTCTCCTAAATGTGAGTCAGGAAGATTTGTACTAGCCTTAAGACTCCCTACATTTTTCTTAACTTTATTTATTCGAGCCCAATGATTTATTTTGTCATCTGTTCATTCTGGTTGTTTCTTGGTATTTGTTTTTTTTATGTTGTTTACTTTTTTGTGTTTGTTCTTCTTTCGGATTGGTTTTATTATTTTATTTTTTCATATTATATTGTTTTTTTCTTTTTATTTTTGTTGTATTGATTTTTGTTTTGGCATACTTTTTTATTTTGGTTTTTTCGTTGTGTTTTTTTATATTTATTTTTTATGTTTTATGTTGCATTCTCATTTTCTGTTGTTTTCTTTTTATCTTGATTTTTTTCTGTTTTTCTAAGTTCTGGATTTATTTTGACGATATTTCCCTTTATTGTTCATCGATATTTTTTATTTTGTTTATTGTGTTGGCCTTGTGATTTTTTTTCTTTGTTTTTTCTTGATTTATATATCTTTTCATTTTTGTTCTTCTGTATGAATTTTATTATCTGTTGTTGATGGTTTATCTTTCTATTGTTGTTTTGTTAGTTTTGTTGTTATTTATTATTTGTTTTTTTTTAATATGTTTTATTGGTTTGGTCTGCCTAATGTTTCATTCTTATTGTATTTTGTTTTGTTATTGTTTTTATTATATTGATTTTTTTGATATATGGATTTTTCTAGTTTTTATTTCTATTGTGTTCGATGTATTCTGTTGTATTTTTCTTTTATTATTTCTACTTTTTTGAATTTTTTGTATTTATTTTTTGTGGGTTGTTTTTTTTTATGTCCGTTTATTTGTTATGTTTTTTTCTGGATTATTGATTCACTTTGTTATTTTTTTCTTATGTTTTATTGTTTCCCTTGTTTTGCTTTGTGTTGTTTTCTGTCTGCTTGGTATTTTTGTTTAATTTTTAGTTTGTTATTATATATGTTGATTGGATAGATTATATTATATTATGTATATTTTTTATCCTTTTTTTGTTGCTTATTGAGTCTTTTTTTTAAGTATTCTTTTTTTTTTTAATTATTTTATTTATTATATGTTGGTGTTTTGTGTATTGTGATTTTGTTTAGGAGTTAGTTTTTTTTTATATTTTTGTTTATGATATATTGTACTTTTTGGATGTTTTTGTTTGGTTAATTATTTTTTGTTTTGGATTCAATCTTAGTTATCTCTTTTGATTGTGTTTTTTATATGATTTGAATTTTATGTAATGGACTTTTTTACAGTTTGTTTTTTATGTGTGGTAAATTTTTTTTTTGTTATTTTTTTTTTTTTTGTTGCATATTTTGTTTGTTTGTTTGATTTTTTTATTGTTATGTCTTTTTGTTGTTTTTTTTTTTTCTCTTTATCTATTACTTTTGATTGGATCTGTGTGTACCATGTTTTTTTTTTCTTATATCTTTCCGATTATTTTAGGTCTCTATACCTTTGTTTATTCTTTATTGTATTTGGTATTCTTTTTGTTACTTGTTTGTGGATTGTTTTTTGATGACTTTTATATTTTCTTTGTGTGTTATGCTGTGGGATTGTTTTTTGTGTTTTTGTTCTTTATTTTTTATTTTTTTTTGCTTTTATTGATTTTTTTGATCTTCCTACTGTTATATTTTTTGTTGGGTTGGAACGTCAAAGGCTAAGTGTACTTCTGCGCCCAGTCAGCCAACCAAAAACCCTAACCCTGCACAGTTTCCATGACGTCACTTGAAACAGACAGAGCTTCTTCTCATAGGCCCAGCACAGTTATAAAAAGCAGCACAAATGACAACAACAATAAACCAAAAACCTAAAGTTGCACCACACTGAAAACCCACATCTCCTCCAACATTTAAAAGTGTACACAGTGACGGCCGAGCTATATTTAAGTGAAAGTAGAGTGCCGCCGAAATAACAGTTCAGTTGCACTTTTGTGTGAAGTCCCCTGCGCTTAAACTTGAGAGCTCCGGGGACAAAGGGTTTAAAAGCCTGTCTGAGGGCTGGACAAATCGACTCTCAGCAGTCGGGAAAGGGCAAGCGGAGAAGAAACTGCACTCACCGAACGCGTGTGTAAAATGGGGGAGTTTATCTGTCGGACTTGGACTGAAAACTGCAGACTTCGACACAGTGGTGAGTGTTGGTGACGCCGCGTGGTGTTGGATGAAAGGGAAAAGCGTTGGGTTGAAAGTGTGTGAAACATGAGCCGTTTAGCAGCCTAGAGATGTGTATCATGTTGTCGCATTGATGTAGCATGCGGCCACCTGATTTATACTTACTTTGCTCTGGCTGAAGCTGCTGAAGTGAATCCTCTGGTGCAAAGTGATGATGCATAAAGGATTTAGTCTGGATCCGGTCCCTTGGTTTAACATTTCCTTTAATATGCTTGAAGAAGTCAGACAATGCAGTAGCTTAATAGATTATGTTTGCTCTCTCAAAGGATTGGTGGTCCAGTCCAGCCAATGTCAATATTTACATGATCAAATATTCAAAGACAGTATTTTGTAGATGTGGCGCCGGTAAAAGTTCAGCTTCCCATATGATTTTTCTCAGAACTTTCCCCCACAGCAGGCGACGCCCCCCAAAAATGACGCTTTACACACTGTACCTATTGTTTCTAGGGTTGCAGAAACTTATCTTGTGTATGGTTGTTTGAGATGGTGGACAAGGGCATAACACCAAATTCTGGACCCCAGTTAGACTTTGTGCATGGGCCCCAATTACATAATCTTCTGATTAAATTATTTAGTGCCTAACTCTAACCTTCTCATTTTTTCTACTAGTTTTATTTTCTTCTAGAAAGTGCATTTATATTTATTTAGTTTCTACGTTCCACACATAATTTGTCGAGTGTTGCCATTAGGGTTTTGCAGGCTTCAGCAGATCAAATTGAATGCATTATAATGACAATTTTTGTCATTGCCATAACTGGCTTCAGAAACAAAACATTTGTGTTTTTTGTGTCAAAAGGGTTGGAACCTATGCGTTCAAATGCATAAAAGACAAGAATAAAATGAAATGTGTTTTAAACACAATCGTCCTGTTTACAAAACTGCTTTAATTCTGAATAAAGATCATTTAAATCTGGATAAAAATAATTCTGCTTTAAAAAAAAAGACCATGTAAACTTACTTCCAAATAAAGTGGGGGGTTTATTCCGCTTTTAAATTTGAATAATCGCATTCCTTTCTCATGTAACGGTTTTATTCTGTTTAAAATAAAATCCGTTCGCACTGCGCATGCTCGAGCGTCGTCTTTCCAAACATTAACCTTTTCTCAGAGGGAGCGGAAAGTCTTGAGCAAGGAGTGTACTGTACATGGAGAGAGTCTGTGCAGATCTGAAACAAGTTCACAGAACGTGGAGCTGATATGATTCTCCAGCTGCTGCTTAAAGACGATCGGAACGCTAGCATCATGTTTGCGTCCGTGGCGTTACAATAATCCCAGGTGATAAAAAAAAGCCAAAAGCCGGTATCCCGTGTCACGCTGATGTGTGTTTTTCCAGTAGATGTAAGTGCGTAATGACGTTTGTGCGCTCCCTGTCCAAACAGAACGCTTTCTAACTTCTCAAATGTTAAGCGGAACAAAATAAAGCAGATTTATTTTCATGTGGATCTATTATACAGTTTATAGGTTTTACCTGTAAACCTTTGTTTGGAATTATTATTTACATGAAGGAAAATATTGTAATACCGAACTAATTTATTTGGATTAAATAATTCAAAACTTGTCTAAATTATGCCAAAAATAGACTTTAAAAATCCTTGTGACATTTTGACATCTTGCTGGATTGAGAAGGTGTGATTACATATTGACAATATTCAAGTGATATACATGTATTGAACTGATCATTTTGTGTCAAACCCTAGCTTTTGGTTCACTGAAATCTGCTCATTGGCTTATAATATTACCACTTTTAGCAGCTCTATTTTGGATAATTTGACCAATTAAAATGTCTCTTCATTCATTTTCTTTGACCAAAATCTATTTGCTGTGTTTCGGAGTGTTGGAGCTCTCTGATATCACAAATAATCAATCTATCGCAGAAGTAAAAAATGACCTGCTATTGGGGGTTTGTTCATGCCCTGGGCACGGAGGAGGAAAACAAGTAGCATTTATCCCCCAAGCCAACGCTCCTGGTGGTGGACACAATTGTTGGTAATGAAAGAAAAATCAATCGCTGATCACTGAAATAACCTACAACTGGATAAAAATGCATTTCTCTGGACCTCTATTCCACCACTTTAGCTTCATACAAGCCGTCAACCAACAAAAAAACCCTGAAGATTCTAGATCGAGCCACATAAGTCAAATGGGAGACGGTATTGAAAAAGACAATCGAATAAACCACAGGAGATTAGGTTATCACAGAGCGGTGGATAAATGTCTTTGCTGAGGCGATATACAAGAGCCAGTTTAGAAACGTCACCGTGCTGTCTCCAGGAGAAAGATGAACAGAGAGAAGGAGAGAAAGAGAGAGAGAGCAGCACCGCCCACGCGAGCAGACACAGACGAGAGGAGGACCATCCAACACCAGGCCTGGCTTCGGGACAGGGAACAAGGGCGCACTTTGGATTGGGAGGTGCGAAAATGTAGATGAGCCAAAGCCAGCTAATCAGGATTTAAGCAGCGTCCAAATGGATCAGACGGAGTAAAACCGTAAGAGATTTAAGGCTGTGTAAGAAACTGTTAAGACATGAGAATGCAATAAAACGACTGCAGCTTATGAAGGAGGCATTCTTCAAGTCAAAAAGGTTTAAAAGATGAATTGATAAGCAGCTTGATGTTCTATTAAAGCCACTGTACTATGGAGCTCAATATTGGTTCTGGAAGGTACAAATTACCTTATAAATTTGTAGTGTTGTTCCGATACCATTTTTTTTGGAATCGATCCGATACCGATACTTTGCTCAGGTTAGTTGCCGATACCGATACCAGTGCCGATACCAAATATTACATTACAATGGCTAAGGATGCAAATTATAGGTACAGCTTTTAACTCAAATTTAAATCAATAATCAATTTTAATAATGGCTTCTGCAAACTAGACTCTTAAGTCTCAAAAAGCAAAAGGAATACATAAAAAGAGCTGCACATATAAAATAGGCTATTGTTACTTTCTATAAACATGTGTTTATTTTAACTGTTAAATACTGTAAGTGGATTTTTAAGCCTATTTTAGAGTCAAATGTTGTTGTTATTTTGAACCAGGTCTAAACCAGGACTAAACCTGGACTGAACCAGGTCTAAACCAGGACTAAACCAGGCCTAGACCAGGTCTTAACCTGGACTGAACCAGGTCTAAACCAGGACTAAACCATGCCTGGACCAGGTCTAAACCAGGACTAAACCTGGACTGAACCAGGTCTAAACCATTACTAAACCATGCCTGGACCAGGTCTAAACCTGGACTAAACCAGGTCTTAACCAGGACTGAGTCCGAGTTAGCATATTTAGCATGTTAGCTTGTTAGCGCCGCTTGCTAGCGCTGCTGTTGGGCCGTTTTTAGAGTTAGTTTACCACAATCCTTCAACTATTGAGGCTAAATGAAACACCACAGAGGTAAAACGGGTGTTTGTGAGCATACATGGACTAATTTTGTGGTTGAATTTAAAGAGTCTCTACTGAACCTTTTCTAGCTGCTCTGACTGTTAGCTGTAGCATTAGCCACCAGCAGAGAACAGCTGCTGGCTGCATCTACGGCTCCTCATTCAGGACAATACAGGGCGGTATCGGATCGGAGATTTGGTATGAGTACTCGTCAATACCGATACCTGAAAAACGTGCGATATCGGACGTTTTTCCGATACCGGTATCGGAACAACCCTATAAATTTGTAAATATTAAGATTTTACAGGCATGCTGTGCTTTAGCCGGTTCTGCGCTAACTCAGAACAAGTTTATTTTTCTACAAACATATGCAAATCTTAAAAATGGCAAAAATTCTAAATCTAAAAATAATAATAAAATAATAAAAATGTAGGTCTTGCGTTCATTACTCACCACAACATTGATTAGTTCAGATGACATTTTCAAACTTGTATTTATAGATGTATTTTTCAGATTCCATATTGGAGATTATAATGGGATGGGTTGTGGGCGGTTCGTCCCCCCAAATATTTATCTTTCTTGTTTTTGGATCTGTCAACATTACAGTAGTTTTTGTTTTGCAGAGGACCAATAATCACAAAGCAACTCAACTGCAACATGATTGGTCGTTGAACGTAACAACTATAATGCAATACTTGATATTTGTGATTGAGCGAAGTGAGGATTGTGAATTAACTTTTTTTTTTTTACAGTCGGTATATACAGTAAAGACAAGTGGACCTCAGGATGGCAAAGTGTTTGACTCCAGTCGCATTATTGCAGTAGCAGATCCAGTAGCAGCTCATTTGATGCAGAAATCCAGAGAGTCAATCAAGGTTTTAAACTAATAACAGGCACAGACGTTACGATAAAAAGAGAATAGAAACCAGAGCCAAGAAACCTGCTCCTCCACTTTGGAATCTCATGCATCAAAACCAATAAAGTCATGTGTTTCTCCCGACAAAATTTTAGTTTGGAATCTATTTACAGACTGCAAAAGAAATGATACAGGGAACACACACAAAAAAAGATCTTTCCAGATATGCTAATGCAGCAGAAACGCTCAAATTGAGTCTGGATGATTTATGGAGTTAAAAACAGAGCAGGTTTTGGGGGGAATAAAACATTTCTCACAAACAAAACTTCAGCAGTGTTAAATGGTTTTGGGAACATTTGGTTTGAGGTACTGAAATGTGAGTCAAGTACCTCATGAGTATTTGTTGCCTGGGATCCAGAACCCACACTTCAGCAAGCTGCAAAGAGTGGGTCTGGTCACCACGCCCTCCGCCTGCGTTTCAGACCAAATCTACATCGTACCGGCCAATCAGTTAGTTTATTTGTGTGACGCAGATGAAACAAAGGAGCTGATTGGTCGTCTGCATTTAGACCAAAATCTAACTTCGCTCCATTGATTCTTTTCACCTGATATTTTTCTCATGTATTTTTTTTCGTCGGGAGCAGCCATGTTGGATTTTACACGGCGAAAGATGCGTGTCTCTGGCTAATGGATCTGTCAATCATGACTACAGAACTCCGAAAGAGGGACACGTTGGCCAGACAATATATTTTTATTTATTTTTAATAAATCATCTGGATTTTCCAGGCAAGAGTATTTGAGTATTAGAGTGCATTACAAAAATCGGTTAATTTGTTTCCGCACTAGTATGCATTTTATGAATAAGGCTCAATAATTTCCCAGAAAAAATTTCTTTTCCATGACATTTGGCTGTTTTTCTTATTTTCCCCTTTGTTTTCCAAATGGGCTAATCATTTTCCAGGATGCGTGGAAACCTTGAGAAGTTACTCTGAATACACACCCCTTGCTAGCATGCTATGTTGCTGTTAGCTGTACTGTGACAGCAAAACCTACTCTCACAAAGCTAATAAACTAATCACAATGAAATAAATACAAACAAATGTAACATATAGACTGCATTGAACGCCTTTAACTCACCAAAGACCTTTTTTGAAGAGTTAATGCTAAGAAATGAGTGGGTGGGGCTTGCTCAACCTCCGATACAATTAAGTGAAACTGTACCAACCTTAACAGCATCGACTCGTAACGCCAAAGAGGCTGATAATGTTACAAAATATAATAAGAACAAGTGGAGTACAGCGCAGCGGTGGAAAGAGCTCTATACATAGAACAAGGTTACGTAAGTCTGCACGGAGGTCACGGCCATTTAACATCTCTGAGGAGGCTCATCAAATATGCAGCGACTTTTCCATACCGCTGCATCATGGACTTCACTCACAAGAGACTAAAAATAGACACGCTCAAATGTTGGGATGGTGCTGGAGAAACATGCAACTGAAAAACATGAAATTGTGAAATTAATTTTATTTATTTATTTATTTTTACAGCAGTGCCATGTTCTATCCATTTACCTCATGCTTTAGAAATACAACAATGATCTTTACAAGTGTACAATAACTGAAAGTTCTCATCCTTAGTCCTGACCAATCTCATCCACAGTCCAGTCTCTCCTCTTGCCTCCGTTGCCAGTGTCTTTCCCATTTTGAGTCCAAGAAGCCTAGAACCCCAGTGAAAAGACTCGTTTTAACACATAAAATTGTCTTTTTTTTTTTTTTACAGGGATAGAGATGTCTTTTCTCAAAAAAACTTTTATAAATGCAATGCAGCTTGGCCGGTCAGTTGGGCCGGCCAAAGAAAAAAATCAGCAATATTTTGACCCACCGAGGAAAAAAGCTTGGGCACCTCTGCTCTAGAGTGTCCAAGTTCCAAACCAAGACTTCATCTTGTCTAAATCCTGAACAAGACTAGATCACAAAATCTTGCCTGGGACTAAACCAGGACTACAGGTCTTAGTATAGCTGAATTTTACACTGCAAACAAGAGTTAGGTTTTAAAGGAGACCTATTGTGTTTTTTTTTACATTTAGTATGAAACTAGAACATGTGCAGATCAGTAATTTACCTTTAGTTCATTGTAAAACACAAAATTGATCAAAAACAACTTAAAAATAGCTCTACTGACTACTGACTTCCTGTTCAAAACTGCAGAACTGATAAGCCTCTTCATGTTAACATGTAACTGTAAAAAGCAACAATTTTTAAAAACAATTTTTATTGTTGGAAACCCTATACGCTTCACTTTGAGTATTAATCTTTTGAATTATAACAAGTAAATACAAACAAGTGGGAGGGGATAGGTGGTAGGTGAAAACGGGGATTTCTGAGCACTTGAGCTGCAGCTGAAAAACAAAACAAGATTACTCCAACATGAATGAATCAATTTAAATGTAACTTAGAGTAAACTAATGATGAAGGAAGGCCATTATAACAAGGTTAAAAACTTAGGTCCCCTTTAAATCTGACAACTTCCTCTTATAAATCCTTCAACACATGGTTAATATCGACACATATTCATTTTTGGTTGCATTTATGACTTATAAACTTCTTTTTACAAACACCAAAGTGAAACTGGAGAGGACCACCCCAGCTCAGTCAATCAGAACGCAGCATTCAGCTCCTGATTAGAACTAAAACTCTTCATTATTCAGTTTAGACAGTACTCAGAAGTCTAATTTTTTTCGCAAAGTGCTGTATTTACTATATACTTTGTAGTGGAAAGCATAAAGTTTACTAATTTACAACTAAAAAAGTTAGCTACCCCACATTTAAATGACATGACAGAATGAATCTGATTTAAATGATAACAATGGACACAATCTATCAAGCTACCTGGTCCATGGCCTTGTTTATGCTGCAGGGTCAAAGCATACTGTCTAGTGGACCTCTTTGGCCCCTGTGTGATGTTCAGCTGTGCCATGTTTCTGCTCCTCTTAAACTATATTGAACATGATTAAATGCTTGATAAATGTGCCTTTGGTGGTACTTTTCTACCTGCTTTTTATCGCTTTGTTTGGAATCTCCCGCAGCATGGCAACAAACCCATCCGCCTTTCATTTAAACATCACAAAAACCCGCTTCCCTCTCTGAGCTACAGTCTCCTCTCCACGTTCACATCTGACCTGTAGTCTGACGAGTTACTGTCACCTGCTCGCCCGTGCGTCTGCGTTTGGATTTGTGTAAGTTCAGCTCCGTCAGCGGTCTGAAAAAAAAAAAACACCGCGCAAACAGAAAAAAACAGCCGGAGCGGAGGATGTCATGACACGAGCCAGGGTCAGAGAAGAAGAGTATACGAGAATATCTGAGCAGAAACCCACAGACACAAGCTGACCTGACCGAAGCTTTTTATACACACAAGCAGACAAACACGACTTTTACCAGAGATAAACGTTAGGAAACAGCACTGTCCTTGGATTTCTTCTACTTTCCTGGTAAATAACTAGTTTACCTGTAACCTGTTGCTACACACACTTCAGTGACAAAGGTTGGACCATCGATGATCGCTGAAACTGAACTTTATTAAACATTATTCCACATTTAATGCTTTAAAAATTACATTAAAGCAGTAATAACTCAAAGAATTCACAGAAAAGTTTGTTCTTGTGCAGTGATAATTGCAATCAAAATCTCAAAAAATCCGTAATGAGGTATTTTTTGTTCTATACGGACGTTTTCTAAGCTTTGATGAGCATTCACACTTGATTTTAAACTAGCTCCTGCACCTGTCCACTGCTCTCCGAACTCGTACAGGGGCACATCGGGCTTAGAATGGAGCTAAAACCCCTTGAGCCAGTCCTTCATTCTTTCATGACTCTGAAAGTTTTCTCTGTGCTGCAGTGATGGGGCTGATGCTGCTGCCGTGAGAGCAGAGCAGAAAGTGCAGCAGCCAGTTTTTGTGAAGTATAGAAGTTTGGATAAACATCGGTGTTTGTCTTTTAATCGATCATGGTCAAAAGAATGAATCCTCTTGAATCAAACCGAAAGAACACAGTCTGTAGTGTTATTTTGTGTCGCATTATTTTGTCGAATGAAGACTTTCTCTGTATCGTGTAGTAGGGCTGTAGTCAATGTATCAGCATCCAGTTATATCGTGACAAACTCATTGGCAAGTGTGTCGATACAGGGAGGTGTATCGGAAACTCATGTGATTACACTTCTGAACCTGGACTGCAGCTTTAAGGCTGAAACTATTGAGCTGAACAATGACTTAAGTGTAAGACACTTGAATCCAACATAAAGAACAGTTTGAACATACATTTCCTCTGCATTTTGTTATTTTACATAATAAATTTTTGGTTTTACTCAAAAACATGTTTTTACAGCTAAGATGCAATATTTTTAGTTTTTTTCTTCAATGTGGATAAAAAAATGAATATCAATGCACAGAATGTTTTTTTCTGCATGATTAAAAATACCTATTTGACACGTATATATTTTTTTCCTAAAATATATCTTGATACGTGACTTATTGAGGAGAGTATATCGGTATATAAATGTATCGGATTGGACGGCTCTTGGCAATACCCAGCCCTAGTATTTAGTGTGGTCCATGAAACTGCTGCCTGACCAGCCAGTCCCTACACACTTTGACAGACACTTTACAAAGACGTGAGGGTCTGGGAGCGGAGCGCTGGGTTTCAAGGGCGGGCTTTCCAAACGCTGAGTCAACCAATCACAGAAAACCACTAAATTCCACTAAAACAGCCCCATGCTAAGCTGGATGTTTTATAAACATGTAGCGCAAGGATGTTTTCAGTATGAAGTCTCATCAAAGCAAGAGCCCAATCAGCTACGTTCATCATCTTTAATGTTTGGAAATGGGGCTTGAAAGCAACTTCCGACTTTTTAGTGTCACGTGTCAGAATGGCCAGGCTCGATTTGATCATTGGACGGGGAAGTTATTGGCCGAGGACTCCGGTTTCAGACCCTTCTGCATTTAAACAGAATGTAGCAGAATGTAGGAGGGGCTGACTGGTCAGGCAATGAAACTGCCATCTCCTGTATATGGCATCTATAGGCTACTGTTGATGCCAGTGGCAGCACCTGGCAAGTTTTGCGGTGTCCCTGGCACAACAACAAAAAGTGGAATATGTACCTTGCTGCGTCATAATTTTGAGAAAGTGTCAACAGCACGAGTCTGATCTGGAAAGTGTTTCCAGTGGAAACTGATGCCAGAAGGAGTTTATTGGAGGTTAATTTTCAATCCATCATAAAATGAAGATTTTGCAACAATTAAAAATTTGTCAATGACTCGATACATGGCCCTATGTATCGAGATGAGAATCGAATCGTGACAAAACACAATAGTTCCATCCTTACAGACCAGAAAATGCCATTTGCTAGTCTATAGAAAAATAAACAAGTTATAAAACTGTACAATGGAACGTTCTAGACAAAAAGAAAAGCTGGTGGAAGATGATACTAAAAAGTTATAGTGCATTTTTAAACATACATTACAAAAGTCTAAGATAAGTTAAAGAACTCAATGTTAATCTTCAACTGATTGTGTCTCTTTTCTTGTCTTTGCACAAGTCTATAAGTATTAATATTCCTACACTTTGCATATTTGCTTGCTGCTGCCCTTCACTCAGGGGTTGTTGCATAACGTCTTCAAAGCCGGAGCAGAAAACTCAAAAATCAGCAGAGGTAAACAAATGTTAGTCATCGAGGTTGTGTTGAGTCTTACACAACATGTTTTTGTGTGTGTTTGTGTAAATGTGTGTGTGTGAGTGGGAGAGAGGAAGAGGATGCAGGTGATCAAGTGCAGCCTGATTTGTTTCAAGAGTGGATAGGAGGCACTGGATGATTTGACTAATGACTGACAAATCAAAGAGGAAGTCTTTAAGCATTCGGTTCCCATTATTGTGCAAGCTGGTCCAATAAAGTGTCACTCGTTCAATTCAATGTCATTTCTGTTGCAATTGTTCTTGGATTTCAAAGAATGATGCACTAATTTGAAGATAATCATAAAGAATATACCTATTGTTGGCAGAGATTAACAATTGGCAAGAGAGAACATACTAAAAACCTTTTGTGTATTTTATTTTACTTTTGTGTTAGACTGATCGATATTCAAAATGTTCAATGCTGTATTTGGAAGCCAAAGTTACCGTATTTAGAAAATATATACACATATATATTTTGATGTTTATTATGCAACATATACAGTATATTGGTTTTTGTTGTTCTGGTGCACACAGGTAACAAAATTGCATCTCTCTTCACCTCTCCCTCTGTTGCTCTCCTATCTTTACCTTTTCTTTCTTTCTTTTTGTCCCTCTTTCTACACTTCTTTCTCTCCACCTTTATCTCTCACTCTCCACACCTTCATTTCTATCAGCCTAAACCTCTCTCTCTACTAGGGCTGCAACTAACGAGTATTTTGGTAATCGAATAGTTGGGCGACTATCCATCCATCCATTTTCTTCCGCTTTATCTGGGGTCGGGTCGCGGAGGCAGCAGTCTGAGTAAGGACGCCCAACTTTCCTGTCCACACACACCTCCTCCAGCTCTTCCGGGAGGATCCCGAGGTGTTCCCAGGACAGTCCAGAGACATAGTCCCTCCAGCGTGTCCTGGGTCTTCCCCTTGGCCTCCTCCCAGTGGGACATGCCAGAACACCTCACCTGGGAGGCGTCCAGGAGGCATCCGTACAGATGCCTGAGCCACCTCAGCTGGCCCCTCTCGACGTGGAGGAGCAGCGGCTCTACTCCGAGTTCCTCCCGTGTGACTGAGCTTCTCACCCTGTCTCTAAGGGAGCGGAGTTGGGCGACTATTGTTTCGTTAATTGTTTAGAATGCAAAAGTGACTTTTTTGCCAAACTGGGGCAAATTTAACATTGTTTGAGGACGTCCTGGAAATCTAGATTTTAGAGTTGTGAAAAAAAGTATCTGAAAGTCTGATATTGATCGGAAACATCATCTGAACCAGTATTGATAAAAATATCATCAGCAAGCAAAATGTAGATAGTTTGTGATGAAACCATCTACTAGTTTATTTGTATTTGTATTTTCTGTTGAAATCTATCCCACAGAAATATGACTTATAAGAGCATTTCAATGATCACTGTTGGATCATGTTTAGCTTAATCAAGAATTAAGTCTTTTGTAATAAAATAAAGTTTGACATTTAGTATCATAACGACACTAGGCTCAGGAAACTATTTTTACAAAAAATACACCACAATATTTTATGTCATTTCTGTTAAATCAGACACCTTTACAGCTATTGGATGTTTGGAACTTAAAGAGACCAGTTAACGATTATTCGATTACTAAATTAGTTGGCGATTATTTCAGTAATCGATTAGTTGTGATTAACCGATTAACTTGTTGCAGTCCTACTCTCTACCTCTACTTCTCATTTGTACCTCCATCCTCTATTCCTCCCTTTCTCTCTCCTCTCCATCTCTCCTCCTTCCTTCCTCACACACACTATCTTTCTCCTCCCTCTCTTTCTATCGCTACGTCTCTATTTGTACCTCAACCTACCTCTTCTCTTTACCTCCTCTCCTCCTCTCTCTCTCCACCTCTCTCCTTTCTCATCCTCTCTATCTCTCCTTCCTCACACACTCTCTCCTCTGATACTCCCTCTCTTTCTACTTCTCTATTTGTACCTCAACCCGCCCCTTCTCTCTCTACCTCTCCCCCTCTCGCTTTCGACCTCTCCTCCTTTATCTTCTACATCTCTTTCCCCACTCTCTCCCTCTCTTTCTCTCTACACTCTCTTTCTTTCTCCTCTCTCTCTACACCTTTCAGTTTGTTGTTAAGTTGACAAAGGGAGACGTGCGTTGGTGTTGAATCTGCAGTGATGTGTTCTTCTCATTAGATACGTTGCTGGATGTGAGTCTTCTCAGTGAAAGTGATACTGTCTGAGGTTAAGGACCAATAAAACAATTAGTGCTTAATGAACTGCGTCACAGTCTTGGTTTCCTGGTGCCATTTGCAGCTGTAAGTTGTTTTTTTTAAGGTTAGATTTAAGGTTAGGTTTTTTTTAAAGACATTTTTAAATTACATTATTTTAAAGTGAAAAGTTTCCATACATTTCATGAGTATTTTGTATTATTGCCTTTAAACTACTGGTCAAGAGCGTTAGTCCACCGCTCCTGCTGGTCGATGACGTCACTTAATACACTCAAGGAAAAAAGAAAGCAACACTTAGTTTTCTGAGTTTTTGGGGGCCGGAATAGTTTCATTTTTGAGATCTGCCTGTTTCATATGAACTCTACATCCATTTCTAATCCTCAGACCAACTCTTGCGGCGTTTACACATTTTCAGCCCAATAACACAACCAAACAATAGATAAACCCCCAAACCAAAAGTGACAGAGTTTCATCAGACTGTCAATAGTTCACTGACCCCCGTTGGCCCTGGATAGAGGTTATTCAGCCTCATGGATCGACAGTAGTGTCTGAGTTGATCCATTCTTCAGCTGCTGCTGAGTTTTGGGAGGATGCTCACGTCGGCGGACGCGCACTCTGAGCAGATCTCAGACATTTTCAATAGGATTTAAGTCTGGACTCATGGCTGGGGTCACATGGGGCGTGCATTGTCGTGCTGGAACAGAACTCCGCCCCAACTTGGTCCAGAAAAGAGAGCACCACAGGCCTCAGGATCTCAACTCGATAACGGAGACCATTGAGGTTTCCTTCGATGAAAACCAGGTCTGTCCGGTGATTTACCGACATGGCTGCCCAAACCATGACACTGGGACCACCCCATTGGTTCACTTGGAGCACACAAGGTTCAGCTTCTCCCAACGTCTCCTGTACACAAAATGTTGCGTTTCTTTTTTCCTTGAGTGTAGAAACATCTCACAAATACTCTTCATAAGGAAACATTTGACGCACTTAATGCCCTGGGATCAAGCTCTTTGGTAATACATAAAAGAAAAAACAAACAAACGTAGCTAAATATAAGTGTAGTGCATGTGTGTCGGGCGGAGGCTGTGGGACGTCTGGTCAGTGTGTTTCAAACAGTGAAAGAAAAACAAGGTCTTGTGTAGCCCTGGTTCTACGCAGCACACATTCTGTATTCTGTCTGGCTTTGTAAAACTGTCTAAGACCAAAGAACAGCGTGGATCAGAGTCAGATCCAGGGCGGACTGAGCGGGAGCGATCGGGTCCCGAGTTGGGATCGTGCTCAGAGTGTGTTACAGTGTGGTTCGGACAGTGCGCTATGTGAGGGAAGGTTAAGCTCCAGCTGGGAGTCAGAGGCAAAAGAATAGCACAGAACGAGATGTTGAACGAGTCGAGAAAACAAGTTTAAAAAAGTTTTTTTCTTAAGTCATATGTTTTGTTTATTTTTCCACTAGTCGACTGTTTCTTAAAGTAGTCGCGCTTGACTTTTTTAGTCAGTTAGTGGACTGGTCTGTGCAAGTCCTACTTTAAACTGTAAAATGAAAGTCTTTCTCCTTGTGTCTAATGGATCTTTTCAATTTGTGTCTTTGAAGTAAAGTCTTCTTCCTGCAGAGTAAGACATTCTAAGCCAATGTCTGCACACGTCTCGTTTCACATCCATTTTCAGCCGACATTTGAACCAAAGCGGGTTCATCTATTCAGAAGTCGTCTCCTTCCTGAGTGATACAATGATGCTTCTACACTTGTGTAGAACCGTCTGAACAGATGAACGTGGCTCCTTCAGGAAAATGTGTTTCTAATCAACTCAAACTAGAATTTTAGAATCAAACTGATCTCAGTCTATGGAAAATTAGGACTTTGACAAAATAGATAAAAAAAACTCTTTTTTTTTTTTTTTTTCAATTTTCGAGCATTTACAAATACCGATAATTTGTTTAATCTCATTGAAACTAAAGTGTGAGAAAAAAGCAATACGTTTTTGTTTTAAGTGTTGCGTATCCTTCTGTTTTTTGCTTTTTGCATTCAGACATGTTTGCAGAAATACTGAATGTAGAGAGAAAGGTGGAGGCAGAGATAGGTGGAGGGAGAGAGAAAGAGAGAATGACAGGTCAGTCCGACAGGGAAGTGCAGTGCTCACATAATGAGACATGGTGCACAGGGAAGGCTCTGTAAACCTATTAGGAACAAAAACAGGTATCGGACTCGTGCGGCTTACACTGACTGGAGCAGAGAAAGAGAGAGAGAGACAGACACTACACACAAAGAAACCAGTTAGGAGTGTGTTCTATTAGATGTACAATATACGAGGAAATAGTACGCTGCCTCACCAGACACAAACACACACTGGACTGTTTGTGTGAGCCTCACACAGCTTTCATTTGATCAGCTTCTGTAGTGTCAAAAGAGTTTATTCTATTCTGTGTGGCATGTTGGTTCATGATCATGTATATGTTCACTTATTTTCAGACCAATATAATTTCAATCAGGTGGAGAACAGCTAAAATTAATATACACTCAAGGAAAAAAGAAACGCAACATTTAATATTCGAAAATTTCTTAGAAACAAGTCCATTTGTAAAAATGGTTAGCATCATGATTTGAGTCCATAGAGCGCTGAAGACAGACTTGACTGATTGTAGAACATAAAGAGTGCATTACAGGGTCGTTTATTCACACAAACTCATGTTTGAAACTCAGAGTTGACTTTTACCGCTGGTTAACTGTGCTCAGGTCTTCTCTATAAAAGGCACCAGAATGAAAAACACACTTCTTCACGATGCCACGATTGTCTCAACCAGAGAGGGATGGAGCTATGGACGCTGTTGTCTTGTGTCTCCAGGGTGTTTGGAGTCACCGCTCTACAATTAGTCGCCCTCGTACTGGTGGCCCCCGTGTAACGACCGCTGCACAAGACCAACCGCCCCGCACCTCTTCGTGACAAGTTCAGCCTTCACCAGGTCCACAGCCGAGATCATTGGGACACACCACAGGCCAGTGTCTCCAGAACCATCCGTAATCTCCTCTGCGCTGACGCTATTCCACCATATGGGCCATATGTTGGATCAGTGCTTAAAGCTCGAGTCGAATGGTCACTCACATCGTCGTTGGACTTTGCAGAGGTGGTCCCAATGGTCCATTGAAAATGTCTGGGATCTGCTCAGTGTGTGTGTCCACCGACGTGAACATCCTCCTGAAACTCAGCAGCAGCTGAAGAATGGATCAACTCAGACACTACTGCTGATCCATGAGGCTGAATAACCTCTGTCCAGGGCCAACGGGGGTCAGTGAACTATTGACAGTCTGATGAAACTCTGTCACTTTTGGTTTGGGGGTTGCTCTATTGTTTGGTTGTGTTATTGGACTCGAAAATGTGCAAACGCCACAAGAGTTGCCTGAGGATTAGAAAATATTAATAAAGAAATTAAAATAAAATTATTTGTGCTGACTGGTGTTGCGTTTCTTTTTTCCTTGAGTGTACTTGAACGGCTTTTGCTGTAATGCAAAAGCCTAAAGGTACTAAACCTGATTTTTGTGGTCTTAAAAGTTCTAACAGAAATGATAAATGTTAAACTTCCTACATCAGTCACATGTTTTACTCACTTACCTAATGCATTCTGAGCCTCTGAATTGTTCACCACAATGTGTGTTCCACAGCTGTTAGGAGCGAGATGAATTATTGTTTTCATGTTTCTGTTTTCTGTACAAACCCTGCCAACACAATGAGCCATATGAATCCTGGCACTGTTGTCACTGAAGAAGAAATCCCCTGATAAAATAACTAGGTCAGGGTGTTTAGGTAGTCAGTTCATAGGCACATACTCAGTTGCTGCTGAAATGAACCTCACATCTATTCAAATGGTGTATGTCAACAAAAACAACAAATCCCCAGTATTTTTTGTAGCACAGGAAAGACAAATACAGAGAAAAGATTGTATTAAACTCCTTTGCTGATCAAATTTCTCTTTTGAAAAACAAAGAGAATGTTGATTTCCTGAACCGACTCCAGGCAGACTTTTTAATGAATGCCATTTATCACAAAAATATTCAAATGTATTCCTCCAAAATCTGCCCTCTGCTCCACACCTTTGCTTTTCCTGACAGAAGATTAGCAACAGTTTAAAATAATGGGTTGGGTTCAGGTGACAACATCCTAAAGTCTGTGTAGTGTAAAAGTGAGCAGAAAACAGGTCAGCTGTCAGATCAGTTGTAGAGTCTTTTCCACATGAAACAAAAACTGGCCCAAAGTTCAATATCTTCTCTGTCAGCATAAATAAACACATCCGCTACAGCAGTTGTGGAAAGTGTATTCAGTTAATCCCAAGTAAGCCATACCAAGAGTTTTCTATATACAAAAGATACATTTCTGTCAAAAAATCTTTGCTCTCACAGGCGGGGCATTTGAGTCAGACAGAGTCACTAATCCGAAAACGTGACTTAATCAAAAAGACTAAAGCTACCGTCACATTGCATGGTCAAATTCTCACACTACACGAATGAGACCACACACTACACGACTGAGACCTCACACTACACGATTGAGACCTCACACTACACGATTGAGACCTCACACTACACGATTGGACCGCACACTACACGACAGACTGCACACTACACGACTGAGACCGCACACTACACAATTGGGACCCGCACTACACGACAGACCGCACACTACACGACTAGACCACACACTACACAACTGTGACCACACCTACACGACTGAGACCACACACTACACGACTGAGACCCCACACACTACACAACTGAGACCACACACTACACGACTGAGACCGCACACTACACGACTGAGACCAACACTACACGACTGAGACCACACACTACACAACTGAGACCACACACTACACAACTGAGACCACACACTACACGACTGAGACTGCACACTACACAACTGAGACCACACACTACACGACTGAGACCACACACTACACGACTGAGACCACACACTACACGATTGAGACCACACACTACACAACTGAGACCACACACTAGACGACTGAGACCACACACTACACGACTGAGACTGCACACTACACAACTGAGACCACACACTACACGACTGAGACCACACACTACACGACTGAGACCACACACTACACGATTGAGACCACACACTACACGACTGAGACCACACACTACACGACTGAGACCACACACTACACGATTGAGACCACACACTACACGACTGAGACCACACACTACACGACTGAGACCACACACTACACAACTGAGACTACACAATACACAACTGAGACCACACACTACACAACTGAGACCACACACTACACGACTGAGACCACACACTACACGATTGAGACCACACACTACACGACTGAGACCACACACTACACGACTGAGACCACACACTACACAACTGAGACTACACAATACACAACTGAGACCACACACTACACGACTGAGACCACACACTAGACGACTGAGACCACATACTATATAACTGAAACTGAAGACTGAAAACACCTTCCAGCAAAAATAGTCAATTATAGAGTTCAGCTTGGCGTTAATTTTTTATTTATTTATGAACTTATTAACTAATATAATCTAATGGTTTCTGATTACTATTTTCTACAACAATAGAGAAATCAAAAACGTGCTTTGTTTTGTTTTAATGTAATTAATATGGTTAAACGAGTCATGTGACTGGGTCATATGACACAAACAGCGCTAGTTTCTAGCAGCAGTCTCCTTAAAAAGATTTTTATGAATGGACACTAAAATTGGCAACAGAGGTAAAGAAGTTAGATATTTTTCCGCTACGGATTTAACTAAAGGAAACTTGTCATTTGGAGCGACTTTAGCGTGAGACGAGGAGAGAAGAAGAGGTGAGTGTTCTTCTGTACCTGTTTTTGATTGGCTTTTGCTTTGCTCAAAGGTGAAAAAACTATGCTTTTTTGACATGATACATTTGATTTTTAGGGAGAACTTTCACTATTTACTTCCCCATCACCATTTTATCTACATGTCTCGTCAGGAAAGCTGTAAACAGGAAGTTTTCACTCAGACGCTGTTTCTAGTGTATTCTTCGACATTTTCATTGGTCGCTGGACCCCTGGTGTGCACTGAGGAGGCTCATGAACTATAAACTTTACAAGAGCACGGCAAAAATCTGGCTTAAACTGGTTTAAAACCTGCGACTAGAGTCTAGTCTTTTCTGCTCCAAACTACACAATTGGAACCCAAGATGAGTCATAAATGCCTCCACACTACACGAGTGGTAAAACTGTGACTAGCTTAAACTAATCTTGACTAGGCCTGACTAAGTGCGACTGAAAATGACATTGGAAAATTAGCAAAACGTCGTGTAGAGTGGTCAGCTTAAGCAACATTCTGCCTTTGTTTAATCATGTCTTTGTTAGTCTGTGATGGTCATGTTTGTATTTTCCGGACACTTGAAGATCTCTGCTGCCTCCTGATGGAAAACCTACACTTGTCATTTCTGTCGACAGCTCCCCTCAGAAACATTGGATTAAAACCCTCTGGAAAAGTGGATTTTAACTGAATGTCAGGCCAACTAATATAATATGATCATGCATAAAAGAGCAGCATGTAATGATATATTTGAATAAAATCTATTAAAACTGTGACTGATTTGTATTCAGACCTAAAGCAAATATTACAGTAAGGAGGAAAACATGCAGGGACAGAATAACTGAGGGGAAAAAAAAGACGTTTCTGTCAAACTTGTCTTTGGATTAAATGTGAGCATCAATATTTATAGCTTGCTTGAATGTGTCCACTCTGAGTCTATATCATAATATTATGGGAAATGGTTTTCATTTGAATAAATCTAACCTTTGGTGGAACGGCAGGTGAAGCTTCTTTATGCATCATCAAATGTGATTGAGTGCATTAAGCCGGAAAGTCTTCTCCCCTTAACTCCCGGTTTGCACTGGAGCAGAAGCTGAAGCTGTCTTTGCCTCTTTTGTATTCAGCACATACGCAGGGCTTAATCTCGCTTGGTTGTGATTAGGTAGGAGCTGCACAGAAAGGCTGCAATCTTATGAAAGAATCTACTCCGAGCGAGGTCCCTATCCAAATTCAATCTCGGACTGACCAAAAAAAAAAAAAAAAAAAAAAAGCAAGATGAACTGTGAGGTACGAAAAATCATTCTCTCTCACCAATTCAGCGGTGGGTCAGGTCTGTTGGTCCGGGCCGCCTGTCTCTAGGGCCAAATGATGGGATTCATTTTTCACAACGAGGTACTTTCTCCTAATGCCCTTGGACACATGACAATGAGCAGGGATATTAAAATGTTTTGCAACTGACAAAGAAAAATTAACACAATTTCCTTTTGATAATTGTCACACCGGGGCAGCGCCAGTCCATTAAAATGAAAAGAGCCTGACTCACATTTGAATATTACTTCAGTCGAGAGCGCAGTGTTTTGAAAGCTTTGGTTTGTTGGATTAATTGCAGTGGGTGTGTTTGATGGAATTTGATTCAGAAGTGTTTTAGGAAGAGATTCTGTTGCATCCGAAAATAGGACATAAAATATAATGACTTTTATTACTCTGTACAAAGTAAGTTTGTTAACCAATTTTAGTACAGTCTCAGGGACATATTAGTGTGATCATGTAAATAGATGAAAAGACAAAAGCAGCAAACAACTTCTCCTTAAAACACTGCATCTCAAGAATTCTGGACTATTGCAGCTTTATAAGAAGTATTTTTCTAGTCATGCCGACTTGAGTAACAGAAAACACATCAGGAGAAAACACAACTGCAGACGCTTCCAGCAACTCCACAGGGACCACTGTAAAGTGTCTTTACTCTTCAAACTCCTCAAACTAATCCACTAGACTCAGGAAAACCAAAGGAAAATTCACAGGTTGTGGCTTGTTATATCTGTAGTTAGCTGTGAGTTAGTGTATTAGTGCTGCTAACAGTGGAACTATTCGTAACAACACGACAAACCAAACTACAAACCACGAAATAAATGGATTAAACATCACTCTGTTCATATTTTCTCTGCTACACCAGGGTTGTCAAAAAAATCAATACCCAAATGTTAATCAGTACTAAAACTGGTATCGACACTCGTCTGAACAAGTACCGTTACTTCACATTTCACACAGTGCAGCAGAAAGAGGATTGTCTTTCCACACTTACACAGCCACACGTGAGCTCTCTATCAGTCGTTCAATCATGTTTCTAGCCTTTATGATCGTGGAGAAACATCGTCGTTACATCGCGTGTTGCGGTGAATACACGCAGTAAATAATCTGACAACAAATGTTTTTATCTCCAAGTTGTCACTAATTGTACTTTTAGTCATTATCATTTCATTTAGATTATCATAGTCTGAGGATGAGTGTTCAAGCGGAGGATAGAAAGGGCCTCTGCTCTGTCGCTGTACACGCTAAGCCCGCCCTCTTCTTCATTCAGACTGCAGCCCCGCCTCTTCTCATCTCAGACTACAGCCCCGCCCTTTCTCATCTCAGACTACAGCCCCGCCCTCTTCTCATCTCAGACTACAGCCCGCCCTCTTCTCATCTCAGACTACAGCCCCGCCCTCTTCTCATCTCAGACTACAGCCCCGCCCCTTCTCATCTCAGACTACAGCCCCGCCTCTTCTCATCTCAGACTACAGCCCCGCCTCTTCTCATCTCAGACTACAGCCCGCCCTCTTCTCATCTCAGACTACAGCCCCGCCCTCTTCTCATCTCAGACTACAGCCCCGCCCTCTTCTCATCTCAGACTACAGCCCCTTTCATCTCAGACTACACCCCGCCCTTCTCATCTCAACTACAGCCCCGCCCCTCTCATCTCAGACTACAGCCCCGCCCTTCTCATCTCAGACTACAGCCCCGCCCTCTTCTCATCTCAGACTACAGCCCCCCTTTCTCATCAGACTACAGCCCGCCCTCTTCTCATCTCAGACTACGCCCTCTTCTATCTCAGACTACAGCCCCGCCTCTTCTCATCTCAGAATACAGCCCCGCCCCTCCATCTCAGACTACAGCCCGCCCTCTTCTCATCTCAGACTACAGCCCCGCCCTCTTCTCATCTCAACTACAGCCCCGCCCTTCTCATCTCAGACTACAGCCCGCCCTCTTCTCATCTCAGACTACAGCCCCGCCCCCTCTCACTCAGACTACAGCCCGCCCCTTTCTCATCTCTGAATCATTGGAAATGATGAAATGTCAAATACTGCAGATACAAACAGCACACGAGTGATAATGGAACATAGCGCAGTCTAATGTAAAGGTTCATTAATCAAGTAAATAATAAATACTCCAATAAATACTGTTAAAGACAAACATAAATAAAAATAAAATATTAATAATAAAATAAAAAAGTAAAATTCTACTATATACTGTATATTAGGCTAGGAATCAAGAGAACGCAACAGGAAAGAATGTGGGAGAACGGGACGGCAGTGGGAGAAGTGTTCCGCCTAGACGGACTGGGAGATTTTAGTTGGTACTGGTATTGAAGTTTTTTTTTTTAAGTATTGAATCTAATTTGAAATTTCAGTAGGCTATGGTTTAACACCAGATTAAAGGTGAAAATGTGTAAACTCTGTAGGGCTGTAGTCGACTAAAACACATGTCCCATCGACCGATTAATCGACTAAAAAGGGGCGTGGCAAAGGCTCTGAAGCTAAAAGTAGAGTTGTCACAATATTGCAAATCAAGGCTAAAACTGGTGTCGAATTTAGATCCTCATTTGAACAAATACAGAGAACATTAACAGGACAAACATTTGAACAAAATGATATTTTCTTCAAAGAAAAGAAAAAAAATCTATTTTTCTGAGAAGTTTAAAAAAATCCTGAGTTTCATCAAAACTGGTTTGAAACTAAAATTTTTGATCATAAACCTGCAATTTGTGTTGAAAATATCAGTCCATTGTATAAAAATCTGACTTTTTTGAAATACAGTAGCATTCTAATTCTCATTGTGAGAATCAAGTTTATTTCTTAGGATCAAAATCGGGTTGGAAATGTTAAAATAAAGAGAAAAGTTTGTTTATATGAAAAAGGCAGTCCAGACCAATAATTCTGTTACTGTTGAACACAAATTCCTTATAATCTAATATAAAAGAATTAGTCGACTAATAACATTTTGGTCGACCAAGACTCCATCGATCGATTAATCGACTAAACGACCAAAGAACCTTAAAAACTCTGCAGTAGACGTTGGTAAAAGTCCTAAACAAACAATATACTTCAATAAAAATAATACAACCAAGCAATTACTTAAACACTGTCTTGCTGTAGAACGTGTGCTAATGATCTGCTAAAAAGAAGAATATATCGCTAACATATCCAATCTCAGAGCCCATAACACAGAAATCTGAATAATTGTGCAGCTGTAGATAATATGTAATTCCATGTACAAACACTTCCGTCAATGATTGTCTTCAGCCTGCACTCGTGAGCTGAGATGTACGCTAAGTATTATTATACGTGTTAAGCGCATAATTGAAGCAGTCAAATAATTATACTGTGTTATTTGATATAAGAGGCAAACACACAGGCGTGCCTTTTTCTCTGCTGGCACACATTGTCAAGTTTACAAGAGCTTATCTGAGAGCCAGGATTGCTGCTTAAAGACGGCTTCAGACGAGAATGGAGACGTGCCCGGCATTTTAATCCGGTTTGGAAAAAGGGTACAGTACCGGAGCTATTCATGAGGCGGGAATTGTGCGATTGGAAGCACTTCACTCACGAGAGGCCGGAGCTGTGTTCTGTATTCACACTGTCGACGCGAGGACAACAGCGGCAGGTCACGTCCGTCAAACATACGTACGCAGGCTGCGGGGAATTCACCTCTGCACGCTTCAGGGGATTTATGTCGAATGTTGTGGAGCTGCAATCATTCTTTTAAAGTGGAAATTCTGGGGGTAAACAGGGTGAGAGTGTGGGATTCAGACACACTGTACTGTCTTTGTAAAATCTCAAATATCTGTGTGTCAAACTGTGTCAATAATGTGACAAAAACGGTACAGAAAAACAAATGAAATATGTAAAAAGACAGCACTGATGAGCGAGCCATACCAGCTTGTCAATGCCTAAGCAGGTTGGGCCTGGGCAGTACTTAGATGGGAGACGGCTGGAACATCAGCAATTGTAAAATGTCTGTATCATGTGGAACACGCTGCACTAACAGACAGGAGGTTGTAAGTCTAAGTATGGAGCTTTTTCCTTTACATTTGAAAGCAATAAATCCAAAGAACTGGAATCCCTCTGTGTTGTTACAGATTTGCAGTGAACACTTTAAACAAGGTCAGTCAATGCTAATGAGAAAAAACATATTTGACATTTGCAAAAAATAAAAAAGATGCAATGAATATCAGAAACAGCCTGCATCATGTGTGGCTAACACTAACCTCACATGACCTCGGTTTGGTCAACACAGTCTCACTACAGGGCGTACTTTTACCACGACACAAAAATAGCGTTTTTTTGAGCACGATTTCACAGCTGTTTTTAGTACTTATGTTACGCTGTGTATTCAGCACGATAAGAAAAAGCTTAAAAATGACACGAGATTTTACAGCGTCAAAATAGGACGAGTTTTGGTTGAAGCCACATGGGAATGGGTAAGTTTAGGCTTCAAGTTACTAAAATGGGTAAGTTTAGATCTGGGGCTTGAGGCAGGTTAAGATTAGAATCAGGATTTCATGAATATTCATAAATACAACACATCTTAACAACCACCATTGAAATGAACGGGGACTGTGATGCGTTCTATAATTACACAAAACAGCTGTGAACTCGTGCTAATCATACCTCATTTACATATTGTGTAATGTCGTGGTAAATGTACGCTTTCTTGTGAGATCAGGCTGGAATGGTACAAATCATGAGGAGTAAAGTCAGGCAAACTTGTAGATTTTATTAAATCTCAAACACAGCAGGAGGAAGAGGGACTGGATCAGCTGCATTCATTAGCTTTTCCAAACATCTTGGTTTGTGCGTCTAAAAGATGTCCTACTTCTACAGACAAAAATGGGTAAGTTTAGGTCTGGAGCTTGGCGCAGGTTAAGATTAGGATCGGGATTTTGTTAATATCCACAAATAAGAACACATCTTAACAACCACCATAGAAATGAACTTGGACTACCATAATTACGCAAAACAGCCGTGAACTCGTGCTAATCCTACGCAATTTACACGTCCTGTAACGTTGTGGTAAATGTACGCTTTCTTGTGAGATCGAAAATGCAAATGATCAATAGTCGATATTCTGTTTTTATGCATCTTCAAGACAGCAATCACGATTTTATCTAAAATTCCATTTATTGCACACTTCTAAGCAAGACCTGTCGATGCTATGCTAACGGAAGCTAGTCACAATGCTATTAACAACAACAACAACAACAGAACTGTAAGAATTTTGGTGAACAAACGGGACATTATTAAATTAACATAGAACATTAGGGACAGAATAGATACATTAACAAGATATCAGTTCTGGAGGGACATTTTTAATTGTAAATATTGGGTGTAGTCCTTTTAAACAGAAACATTTTTATTATCAATATTAAGTAAAAAATTCTAAGCAAAGGTTGCTCCTTTCGCTATAATACAGCACTGTTGTATAATAAAGAATGCTTCAAAGTATTAACTTTTTATTTCAATGGGATTTTGCACCTCAGAATGTTACACAGTGCCTTTAAAACAGATTCATGAGAAATACTGACACATATCATCCACAGCACCAGGCCAATTATCAGTATCAGGAATGCCAGACTAACTCTTTATCTTGCACATCTGCAGCTAATGAAGCTGTGACTGTACCATCTGCATATGCATTCGTCGTGGGATGTAAAACCGCATTAACTTAATTCCAAGCTTTCATTCTGTCAAAGTTTTTAATTTAACACCACAATGCTCTACTACAAAACCACTGCGAGTACGAAAAGTGTGACTAGCGCAATGCAAATATCAAGTCCCTAAGTTGGATTTCGGGGGATGTTTGGTTTGCGTTGCCAGAAAAGCGCCGAGGCCAGAACAGCCACTGTGACAAACACGTTGTTAAAATCAATCTGTCTCCACTGTGCATGCCAACTCGCTAATAGC
Source organism: Mugilogobius chulae (assembly GCA_038363315.1). Classification (NCBI taxonomy): domain Eukaryota; kingdom Metazoa; phylum Chordata; class Actinopteri; order Gobiiformes; family Gobiidae; genus Mugilogobius; species Mugilogobius chulae. Next base: position 35,091,698 of record CM076405.1, read on the forward strand.
TTCCCCCCCGAAAATTCAGAATAATCACCTAAATCTATTTTGTCAACCGGGCGAGGGGAAAGTCCAGGGCGTTTCATACAGAAAAGGGCTTCTTTGTGAGATAATGGCCGTACTGGAAGCTAAGGATAAGTGCTCTTTCTAACGGGGGCCGGACGTGAGTGATGGAAAACAGCAGCTCCAAATGCCCCCCAAACAAGAGATGGAGTGGGCGGCTGTGTGCCTCAGAATTAATAAAGCGTCTTTATGTGGAGATGTAATGTCGCCGACTACAAGAATACGACTGTATGGGGAAAAACAGAAGGGAACAAAAGGCCAGTCAGGAAAGAAATGACCTAACTTCAAGAGCATCTGCGACCGGCGTGGGAGGCAGACGAAAAGACTGTTTTATTTTCAATGTACAAAAACAAGATCGCTGTGAGATGTATGCGTCGGAAGAGGGGTGAAAAAGAGAGAGTACAGTGCCCTCAGCGAGCTTTGATCAGGAGTGAGAAGGAAGGAAGGAAGGATGGAAGAAGGAAAAAGAAAGAGAAAGAAAGAGAAAAAGAGAAAAAGGAAAGAGAAAAAGAAGAGAAGGAAGAACAAAAGAAAGAAAGAAAAGAGAAAGGGAAGGAAGGAAAAAAGAAAGGAAGAAAGAAAAAAGAATAAAGAAAGAAGAAAGAAAGAAAGAGAAAAAGAAAGGAAGAAGAAAAAAGAATAAAGAAAGAAAGAAAGAGAAAAGAAAGGAAGGAAGAAAGAAAGAAAGAAGAGAGAAGAAGAGACAAAGAGAGAAAAAGAGAAAAGGGAATAAAGGAAGAAAGAAAGAAAGAAAGAAAGAAAAAGACAGAAAATGAAAAGAGAAAAAGAAAGAAAGAAAGAGAAAAAGAAAAAGAAGGAAGGAAGGAAGGAAGGAAGGAAGAAAAAGAATGAGAAAAGGGAAGGAAGGGAGAAAGAAAAAAGAGAAAAAAGAAAGAAAGAAAAAAGGAAAAAGAGAATGGAGAAAAAAAGAAGAAAGAAAGAAGAAGAAAGGAAGAGAAAAAGAAAGAAAAACTGAAAAGAGAGAAAGAGAAAGAAGAAAGAAAGAAAGAAAGAAAGAAAGAAAGAAAGAAAGAAAGAAAGAAAGAAAGAAAGAGAAAAGGAAGGGAGGGAGGGAGGGAGAAAGAAAGAAAGAAAGTGCAGCTTGTCTGATCTCAGCTCAAACTAACTGAAATATAACCTTGCGCAGCAAGATGATTCTCGCGGTATTTGTGGGTTTACAAATCCACGAGAAACCATCTTGAAGACTCCCGCCCTATGGTTGAGCCGAGTATCGAATCCTCGAACCAATCAGAAGGCTTCTCTACAGGAGGAGGCGGGATTTACAGATGTGAATCAGCGCGTGCCAGGCATGGTGCCAGGCGTCACGCTCACAGCAAAACAACAAACATGGCGACTGCTGCAAAGGCTATTGACTGAAGCACGCGAGGGAAACGTAGATAGCTAAACACGGAGAGGACCGGACCCGGAGCACACGAGAGAGACGCAGATAGACCGTCGGACCCGGAGCTCACGAGAGAGACGCAGATAGACCGGACCCGGAGCTTACGAGAGAGACGCAGATAGACCGTCGGACCCGGAGCTCACGAGAGAGACGCAGATAGACCGCCGGACCCGGAGCTCACGAGAGAGCGCAGATAGACCGCCGGACCCGGAGCGGCAGGGAAAGCGCAAATCGCCTCGAGATGGACACAACCACGGGGAGGACAGCTAACAGACGCGGACGTACTGTTGCTCGCGGGCGTGGAATAGCCTATTGTTGTGAGTGCTTCAAACTGTGTTTATATGAACACAATGATATCAGTGGATTAGTCTTCAGCATCTGGCGACGGAAGTTGGGCGTCTCCTCTGCAATACGCAGGTAAGAAACAAAGCGGTTTGTGGGATACGTCATTTGATTATGTCTTGTGATTGGCTAAAACACCGCTAAGGTGGGGTGGGCGCTTTGTCCAATCAGATAGACGTATTTCGCGAGAACTCCTCCTTTCCCAACTGCTTTTGACGAGAGCCCTTCCAGATCGAATATGTGTAGAACTCATGCAGAGTGATACATATATCGATCTGGCGTGAGCCAGGTTAACTGAAATATGCACTGACCTCCAAAACAGCCTGGTTTTTGAGGCTTTGAGGAATCACAAGTAATCTCAATCATGCTAATATTACAAGGTTCACACAACTGCTCACAGATCCAGTTCAAGCACTTGAAACACACTGCGGTTAGATTTCTGCGTCCTGATTGGCCAGGATGATATCTCGCCGGCTAAACTGAATGTCTTAATCAACCTTGACAGAGCTTTTAATGCGTTTATTTCACAGTCAGATATTAATGGTCCTTTGCAGTTAGAACTGAATTTACTAGCAAAAGTTCTGTTACTGAGTCGACGTTCATCCTGTGGTTAGCTCCCTGGAGGTTTGGTCTGGATCTCACTTCTTCTCTGGGCCTCAGGCTGGTGTCTTGTGGCTGCAGGTGACTGGTGCAGATAGCTCCTCTGATGGTGCTCTCTCATCTGCTCATCTCTATCCAGCTAATGTATTTTAATGACGCCAAATGTATTTTATCAGGGAGGGAGTGTGTGTCGGTTGTTTGGGTGTCTGTGGCTGTGTTAGGTGGGATTGTTTTAAAAGCATTGTAATAAAAACAATTTCACAATGCATTTAAAACTAAAAAAAACAACAACTATTAACGATCCTTTTAATGCTGGCGCTCTGTCCGCTGTGTGTACATGTTATGCGTGTTTGCTGTGCGTGCATGAGCCGCGGTCTATGCTCACAGCTTGTCTCTCTCACAAACGAGCTATCAAGCTTGGTTGTGCAGGTCGTGTGCACAAAAGCAGTTGGAGAAGAGACAGTCATTTGATTTTTGTATTTAGCGCTGATGTGTAGCGAAAGTGTAACGTGGATTTGGCGCGCTACTCCGACCAACGAGACGCACCTGAGGGGCTGTTTTAATAATATTATTAAAGCGGCCCAGCATCAAGCTGCATCGAGATTAGTGCACAATGGCCACGTTTACATGATGTTTCCTAATTCCGAATTAATTATTCCGAATTAATTAATTCGGAATTAAAATATTTTCCTTCAAGTTTACATGGAAATAATAATTCCGAATAAAGGTTTACATGTTAAACACGCTAAATCGGCTTTATCTTATTCCGCTTAACGTCTGGGTTAGAGAGAGAGAGGAAAGGGAACGCACATACGTCATTACGTAATTACGTCTACCGGAAAAACACACATCCGATGGATACGGGATACCGGCTTGTGGCTTTTTTATCACCTGGGATTGTTGTAACGCCACGGACGCAATGATACTAACTTTTTTTGGAGTTGTTCCGATGAAAGCTCCATGTCATGTTCTGTGAGCGGAGGAAAAGTAGTTTCAGTTCCACTTGTTTGGGATCAGAGCAGCGTCTCTCTCCGCGTACATGACGTACACTCCTCGTGTCAGTGTCTCTCTCCGCGTACATGACATACACTCCTTGTGTCAGCGTCTCTCTCCGCGTACATGACGTACATCCTTGTGTCAGCGTCTCTCTCCGCGTACATGACGTACACTCCTCGTGTCAGCGTCTCTCTCCGCGTACATGACGTACACTCCTCGTGTCAGCGTCTCTCTCCGCGTACATGCCGTACACTCCTCGTGTCAGCGTCTCTCTCCGCGTACATGACGTACACTCCTCGTGTCAGTGTCTCTCTCCGCGTACATGACGTACACTCCTTGTGTCAGCGTCTCTCTCCGCGTACATGACGTACACTCCTTGTTCAAAACTTTCCGCTGCCTCTGCGAAAAGGTTAGTGTTCCGTGTTTTCTCTCACCCACTCTTTTCATTGTTTGTACTCCTGTAGCGCACTTATATGTAAAACAAAAAAGTTTTCGAGTCCGTGCCACCATCTTGCAGCGTCACCGGGTCAGAGAGGCGACGTAACGAGCATGCGCAGTGCGAACGGAATTATTTTTATTCCGAATAAAACGGTTACATGAGAAAGGAATAAAATTATTCGGATTTAAAATCGGAATAAACCACCCACTTTATTCAGAATTAAGTTTAAATCCGAATAAACTTTTCATTAGGAATGAAGTGTTTACATGGTCTTTTTAAAGCGGAATTAATTTTAATTCAGAATTAAATTATCTTTATTCGGAATTAAATCCGTCATGTAAACGGGGCAAATGTAAATCAGAACCTTTACGTATCATGGCACAATTACAACCCTATCGTTGACTAGTGAGCAATTATTTAGTCAAATTATTGTTTCTATTGTCTGAAATTTCAAAGTGGGGCTAAACACGCAGTCAGAGACTTACTCCACCCACAACTGTACCCCAAACAAACTCACAAAAATGAGACATGCATGGAGGACTGTTGTGGCAGCACAGTCACAGTTTTTACACACATGACTGCAAAGTGAGCGAATTTGGACAAAAAATGTCCATAAAAGATCTTGAAACCGTAGAGGTTTCAATTTTGATTACACAGTCTGACAGTGAAAAAAAAGTTTATTCTGCATTGAGTTTCTCTTTGAATAGATTTTAGCCAAATAAAAATTTAAATGTGGTGACGAAAACGTATAGTATAATTATGAATAAATTGTTTTAAAAATCTGAAAAGTGTCTTTACTGATGCTGTTTTAATCTTGCAAGGTGTTTTTGCATGTATTTTAGAGTCAGAATAGTCCAGGTAAGCATTATAATTTAGTCAAAATATAGTCAAACTTTTAGTATTGGATTAGTGTGAACAGAATCAGATTTGCAAAGTATAAAAGCTCTACATAAACCCCATTTACCATTGTTTGTTTTTTTTCAAGACACTCAAAGCGCTACATAATAAATGATCCACTCACCAGTGTACACAGACACTGAGGCAATGTGGGTTAAGTGTCTTGCCCAAGACACAACGACACTTTTGTTGTCCCACTGTGGTTCCTGGTGTCTTCCATCCAAGTACTAACCAGGGCCCAACTTGCTTAGTATGTCACAATAACAATACTATATTCAGAAAAAATCATTCATTTGAAGTTTTGCTTATAGTAAGTAAAAATCTGCTGCCGTTTATTATCAGATTTCCTGCATTTATCGAGGCAAATAATAATGCACTGGCTGGACTCAAAGAAGAAAACTGTAAAATAGCGCTTCTGCTCCTATCTTGACATCTTTGCCTTCTGGCTACGACACGGTGAATCATGTGTCTTCTTATGCGCAGTGATTTCCATATTAATTTGTCAGTAGATTTGCGCAAGAAAATCCCCCATACCCCTGCGGCTCGATTTCAAGGTAGGCGAAGAACAAAATAGTGCCACAGTCGCCGAAGTTGTCATGTCTTTATGCAGCTTGGGCTAATGAGAAGACTTGAATTAGCTTATTTCCTCATGTAATTTGTGTATCAAAAAACAACGTTACCTTGTGCCATTTTCTATTTCAGATGCGCTGATGACGTTGCTTTTGCTGCAGTGAATATTTCGGCGGTTCAACGACATGATGTGTGCGCTCATCTGTGAATGTCAACTCAGCCTGCAGCGGTGTATGAAAATGCATGAAGACCAGAATGCCGGGAGCGCTGAGTTTGAAGACACGTGAGGGAGAGAGTGGAGTACTTAACAGGGACGTGTATTTACCAGCTCCTGGCATGAAAGATGAAGCAGCCAAAAAAAGTTAGACTCAATCCTGTTTTGTGAAGATGATCAAACAGTATTTGTGTTCTTTCAGTAGAAGCAGGGGCGGCTAGTATCAGTGGGCTAGATACTGTTGTCATGAACCCTGTGAACCCTGGATTCGATGAGCCTAAATAAATACATCAACGCAAATTTGTAATTGTTGATGTGTCCCAGGGCCGGCCCTGGCCTTCAGGGAGCCCTAAGCAGAATTTGAATTTGGAGCCCTCGTCACTTTAGCGGCACATTGCAAAACATACACTGCTCTCTTCACGTGATCTATTAGTATATTTATCCAATAACATTAAAATGAAAACAATCCCAGTTGTTCAAAACTATAAGGCTGTTAAATACATAAGGTTATGCTTTTTCAAAAAAGAGCTTTCAATGTGTGCAGCCTGTGTTACTGTTGCAAAGATTTGAAGAAAAAGATTGGCTTGATAGCCTGGGGTCCTCCCCAGGAGATTTTGGCTAAAATATATGTAATTTCCTGTCATTTGGACTTGTTTAGGTACAACACATCTATTTTTTCAACAGTTTATCATAAAAAAAGATAAACTGTTTATTGCTTAACCCGGGGGTCGGCAACCCGCGGCTCGCCGCAACTTACGGCAGTTTGGCTCACGCAGAAGGAGTTGACCTGACGCAGCCGAACTCTGGACGTTTCTCAAGGTGAGAATTTGACCTCCTCGTAGTTTACGATAGTGAATCTGTTCCCGCTGGAGCATCAATTCCTTTTTTGTGTTATATGCTTAATCAATTATCCTCAAACCCTGTTAAACAGGGACTGAACATGCATTACATGAGGCTTATTGGACTGACGCTCACGTCACTTGACTCTAAAACATAGAAGCATATAAAGTGGGTTTAGACTTGGAATGTAATAAGCAAAAAAGTGCTGAGCAGTTCATGTAAAACATACTTGATGACTAGACGACTAATCGAAAAAATAATCGATGACTAATCGAATACTAAACTAATAGTTAGTGACAGCCCTAATGACCAATCAGAAACTATGCTGAGTGAGTTTAACATTTTTATCAGTTCAGATAGCTCTGTACACCATTTTTTCCAAAGCATGTGCCTTGAAAACACAACAACAGACGAGTGGACAAGCGGATTTTGGGGATAAATCAGTTCTTTGGCAAGTTTTAGTGACGGAGTTGGAAAGAGACGGCAACAGCAGGTTAGACACTTTGCTTAATTAATTCCATTTTGTCCACCATCTGATAAAAGTAAACTATTAAGCTCCTGGAAAGTTAAAAAGAATTTTGGAACATTTACAGTCAAATCAGTCATTTTGGAGTGTGTGTTAAACATACAAATACTCTCCTCAAACGTAAAAGACAGTACTTGATCGGCTGTGTGGTCTTACCTTTCTGGATGCGTGGATGTCAAAAAAGGCTTGGCTCGAACGCTGAACGGCTCTTTTGTTTTGTCGATTTGCCCAGTCTTCATCTTCTCCATTCGAGGCGATATGATCTCCTTTCGATGCAGACTAACCGGATGTTGAAGTCACACTGGCCAACGGGCTGCCCCTGAAACAAGAACATGTCTCCTTTAAATGTTCCCTTTAGTACAAACACTCACTATTGTTTGTTTCTGTTTGCATTTGGATAAGCGTGAAGCAATAATAGTTTTGCCTTTGCTATTTTCGACTGTGAAGGATTAATAGCGGACAATCTGTATTCTGTCTGGGGAGCGAAAACACTTATCTGTTCAAAAGATTTCTGTGAACGGAGGGAAAAGTACAGTTTTGCTAAAGTGGACAAAAAGCCAGATATCATCGTGTTGTCCTTAAAGGTCTTTTAATGCTGTAAATAAAACTAAAACACATTTTGGTCTGTCTCCAGCTGATAAGAAACTTCTAATGGTAAAAGAAAAATAAGTCAAATACTTAAGTTATTACAACTTTGTAGCCAATGAGAGGGCCGCACAATAAAACTTATTGTTTAAAGCTCCAGAGCAGAGGGATAAGAGAGTCCTACTTTTTTGCTTTAACCAATCAATGCATTAGTTTGTCTGCGTACAAACCAGACAGCGTTAGAGCGTCCAAAGAGTCCAGTTTAGTCAATGTAAACCTGCATCTTGAGGCGTCCATTGAATTTGCTCGAGTGTTTGCTGACACGCGTCTTGTGAAGTTGACGCTCCAACCTGCGTCGGAGGTTTTGGCCAAATCATCAGGCGTCAACGACCATTTGGGCACTGCTGAACTTTCATCCCCTGAACGTCTTTGTCCACCAATCAGACACTACTCTCTTGTGATGAAGTGACAAGCTGCTCTGCCCTCACTTCAAGAGAAAAGAAGGATTGTTTACTTAAATCTTTTAATATAAAGGTTGCTTGTTTTGGGCTTTTTTCAAAAGCTTGGTCGCTTGTTGCTCTTCGGAAATCCGGCAAACCTGACAAGGCAAAGCAAACTTAAGCTCATGAGGATCTATTAAAAATCCTCACTGTGGTGTTCGAACCTCTGCTGTTCGACGAGACAATAAAATAGTACAAAGAGCATTGTTTGGAAGAAGAGAAGCTAGCAAGTTATACTAACAGGTAACTTAGCCACATTTTATAAATGCAACAAAGCATCTATATCTTAAATCTTTCTCTCAATGTGATCTGTGTAAAATAAAACAAAGCCTTTTGCAAAAAGAAGGAATGCAGAGAAGTGCATCAGGGCGTAAAAAGTGTCTTTTCCCCCAATGCTTCAACCTGGGACAACAGATTCAAAATATTTTGCGTCAAAACTCGCTTCAACGCACGAAGTTGAACGCTCCAACACTGTCCGGTCTGAACGCAGCAGTATGATTTTAAGATACAATATCATAATCTAAGTGAATATTTGACTCGAGGTCAAAGGAGGAGAAGAAGGTACATAGTCTGTTATCTCAACTCAGGTTGGTTCTGGACACACACTGCTTCATCTCTTCAAGTTAAGTCTTCTTCAAGTCTTTCGATGTTACCGTAACTTACAGTGCATATTCTAGTTAGTCAACAATTTTCAAGTAAAAGCAGAGAAGTTGATTATAAGAAAGATTTAAACAGCTTTTACCAGTTTCTCTGCAATCTTGAAGGCATTTTTAATAAACCCCAGGCTGGATTTGAGCAGTACATATCACATAGGTAGGGGTAATTGCATTGCGGTTGTACAGCAACCATATTTACAAATTACACAATCACTATCAATAGACAAATGTGAATATCTGATAGTCCCCTTTGTCATGGTAATGTTTAAATAGTTGGACAAATGAATCACTTGTGTGTAAATGGCTCTGCATTCTAATCTAATTTTCAAAATGTCTTAGGTAAATTTTCTTGACTCTGAAAGTCAGAAAAACAGAATTTATCTTGATTTCCTGACGCCAAATGGGGACAAGATCCATATTCAACACTGGTAAAATGTGATGTAGTCAAGCAAACACAACCTACTTCATGTTCACTTATTTTCTGTGCCTCATCTCGAGTTACACTTACTTTGAACTCCAAAACCAACCAGGTCAACAGACATTGAATAACAATCTAGTAAACATCTTTTGAGTCAAATATTACATTTGAGCAAGACAAAATATCAGGATTTTGATTACAACAACGCAATTGTGTCATCTTTCATTTTTCACTCTGGCTGCCTGACATGTCACTTTGTCTCACACCAGTTCCATCATGTGAATAGATGTATTCTCTTTCCCTGCATCGGGCTGGGTTGTTTGAAGGAGTAATTCTGGACTCCATTTGGCTGGAACAACAGCTGGTCTGTCCCACACAGTGTCAGGACTTCACCAGGAGCATTGCAATTATTGCAAGACAAAATATTATGATTTAGTTATTATTCACGACAATGATTCCGACTATACAGTTATGTAATCTTTCATTTTCTTTCACCCTCAGAAATGTCACTTTCCCCTTAAGTTTGTGACCAGTTCTATGAAATCCAGCTTTCTGAAGGCAAACTCTCAATGTGACAAAAAGGTTTAGAATAGATTGACATATTAGAGATATCGGTCTATCTCATCTCTAACAGGTCTATGAATACAGGGAGTCTTAAAGGGCCGATGTGCAAAGTAACCTGGGGCCCAATCTCATATTAATGTATTGTATTTTACTGATTGTGTGACACTCTAGGAAGCCAAACTATAGGACTAAGAATCACTGGATTAGAGATATCGCTATAGAGATATCAGTCTATCGATATCTCTAATCTCGATCAATAGAGATTAGAGATCTAAAGAACACAACTTTGATTCTGCTCAAAGACAGAACTTTGCTTCTAAAATGGACACGACACATGTTTTTTTAGCCAATATAAAGTCGTAGACATTATATTAACTTGCTGTGGCAAATCAATAGTCTTCAAGTCGATTAATTGGTCGATGTAGTCTTAGTTAACCAAAAAGTACAAGTAAGTATACTAGATTACTATTAGGTATGCAAAAATTGTTTATTGCACAAAAAGAGCAAATACAATCAAAACTTAAAACAAGAAACTGGAAACTTTTGTGACTAATTTAAAGTGCACTTCATATTTTTTCTGGCTGACCTTCAATAATAAGTTACAAAGTTATTTCTGATGGATTAAAATATCATCTCAATATCATATCAGGATACAGATGGTATTTTTTTCCAGATCGTCCAAACCAAATGATAAGAAATTATATAAAACAGCAACAAAAAGAATAAAATATGGAATTAGCTGAAGATTTTGGACCAAATCATTGGTTTAAATCGTCTGTTTTAGTTGTACAATTTGTTGTTTTTGCTTGAGCTCAGCAACTTTATGACGCGACTTCTGCATTGTGTTCAAAAAGACACAGAACGCAAAAAGTATCCAGTGTACAGTATTTACAAAACAAAATGTCAGTGAAAAGTTTGAATAGTGCACAGAGTTATGCAACAGTAGCATTTAAAACAGTAATAAAAATACTTTGGGCAGCTAATTGGACGATGGTTGAGAGCTACTGCAGGTCCCAAGGTTTAACTACAATTAAACAAGGACTTAACCAGGAGTCATCAGCATCGTGCCAGGTCTAAACCTAATTTAAACCAAGAATAAAGTAGGCCCAAACCAGGCCTAGAAGGTAGAAGGAAGGAATGGATCTTGAAAGCGCCAATTTAACTCCAGGGCCTTAAGTTGAATAACCCTACAGATAACAATGTTTGGATTTATATTCATATCAAGGCTTACAAAATCACAAATGTACTTTTACTTTATAATAAACAAACACAAAATAAGTTAATAGTTGATTTACCAGACTGTTATTGATTCCCAGAGTAGATATTTTCAAATTTAAGTCATTTACAATTTTTTACCTACAAAAAAATGCCCAAAATTGGGGTCTTGAAGAAAGTGATAAATGTCGTTTCTGTATAACTGAAGTAGAGTCTACTGATCATTTATTTTGGTACTGCCATATTGTAACTGCCTTTTGGGGTGAAATACAAACAGTACTTCGAAGTTTAAATGTCTATTTGGAGTTTTACCCACTATCAATAATTTTAGGTTTGATGGCGACGTAAAATGTCGAAATATAACTTAATTATCCTCTTAGGGAAAATATTTATCTTCAGTGTAAAGAAAAAGGAATCTTTAACTGTCACTGGGTTCCTTCAATTTGTGAAGAAACATTATTATAAACTGGAAAAACTGTGTTCAATCAGAAAAAAATAATACGATGGGCAAAGATGCTGCATTTAATAGGGGAAGACAATAGTGAAGACTTTTAATTTAGCTGATTTTGAGTAAAGGCTTTCTTAAAGGTGCATTGCGTAAGTTAAAATGTTCAATATTACGATATATCAAATTACCGTCCATTGGCACTTGCCTGGATATGCGCCATGATGTTCTGTAAACTTACCGAGGTTGCCTGTATAAGCGCACACAGGCTCATAAATGTGAGTGGCGCTGGTCGCATTTTCCCGCGCTCGTCCTCCTTCACTGGATTATCGTCATTATTTCTATTTATTTAGCAAAAGCTCTCGGTTTTATACAATGGACGACTGTTGTAAAGGCTGTTTAATGAAAAATAAAATAAATAATCATTGGTAAATACTGCCATCTAGCTTCCGAACCCCCGTAACACACGAAAGAATTCAAAACAACTAGCCCACAGTAACGGCATGGCATGAAGCTGACTGCAGCACCGAGGAGCACTTGGACATGTTTTTGAGAGAGAGGAATTGTGCTGGAGATCAATAAGACGTTCATCTGGTGATTATTTTCATTAGAAGGTCAGACTCTCAGGCCTGTCCAAGTACATCCACATTTAGACACAGCTTTAGTAGCTTAGCGGTTAGCTGTTTGTCTTGATAAGGTTTATGTTTTATTAGAGTAATAAATTGCCATTGAGCATTTAGTTTATGACAAATGAGTCCTGTAAAAAGCTTGTTTACAATGTTCTCTCACGCTAAAACAAAGCTTTTCCTCAAACTCTCAATAATCTTTTCTTGTGTAACTTTTGAAGTGTGTAAACTGATCATTCAGTCAAAAAGAACATAAATAGTCAGCATCTACTTTTTCATACAAAAACCTTTGTCTTCTTAAGTCAGAAAACATTTAGCAGAAAATAACGATGTGTCAAAAGAATCTTTTCAGCCGTAAAATACGTCTTTAGCTGCTGATAGTAGGGAGGGTGCAGTGCCACAAAACGCCAAAGATGGCGCCCTTGTTCAAAACCTTTGCAACTTACGCCATGCACCTTTAAAGTTAATCTTGCAAGTTATCAGTGAAAATCGTATGAGTTTGAACAGATAAAAGCAAATATTAAGTACCACAATTACTATTATAATAAGAGATTTTTTTGCTAACAAAACTTAAGTGACAGTAAACTTAAGTGAAACTGAGTTAAAGTAATATAAAAAACTCTAAATTATAATTTTATCAAATGGAATATAGTGGGGTAGTAATGTGCAGATATGAATATATGCATGCACATATACGTATTTAACAAAATTTACTTCAATGATAAAAATGGTGGAAAAAACAATAGAATGGGGAAAAGAGGATATGCCAATTATTTAATTTAGAGAGAGAGCAGAAGGTGAAGGAGCGAGAGTGAGACTTGTTTGTGCAAATCGTTTATGAGTATTATTTTTGATGTATGTTTTGTAATTTATTCCTTATGATTAATTGTTTGTAGTTTTTGTTTGTTCTGTGTTTGTTTATGTTTGCTTATGTATGTGTTTTTATTTTTGTTTTTCTGTTTGTTTATTTCTTCGCCCTTTAATGTAACTTAAGTTGTAGTTTTCTTGTTTCTGTATCGTATGTCTGGTATGTCTTTTTGTGTTTTGTTCTGTGTTTAAAAAAAAAACAAAAAACACAAAATATTACACATTTTCATCAATTATCAGTTATTTCTTATAAACTCAACCAATATGAATAATGGAACTGCTACATTTGCCATTTCTTTTGCGCAAACCTAATTTTGCTTATGAAATGGTCATGATTATTATTGCATCGTTCTTAAAATTGCCTTGACTTGAATCATGATTATTGATTGACAATCTAAAGGCGACATTCCTAGTCCAAGCAAACGTGACATTGATGGAATTCACGTAAATCCTCTCACGGCTGACATTTCCCTGCATCGGGCTGGGTTGCTTTTTCCACACGACTGAAGCGGTAATTCTCGACTCCATTTTGCTGGAACAACAGCTGGTCTGTCCCACACAGTGCGCTCCATCTGGCCCGTGTCTGTGTCATCGGGACAGAACGCTGCGTACGTGTGGGTGATTCAAGGCATGTGCTGGTCAAGTCTGTTTAACGCCAAACACCACAATTACACCCAGAACATTACTGTTATTACTACACTTTCTCCAGGAGCTAATGCTAAATGATCCGTGCCGATGAGGAGCTCTTTGTTTTCGCAACAGAAGCAGCTGTCTCTCGCTCGTGAAAGTACTATTTGCAGCATCAGATGTGTCTCTTTCGTCAACATTACAGAGATGTGAAGCAAGATCAAAAAAGAGCAGGGAAAAGACATTACAAAGCAGGCTGGCGGAGGAAAATGAAAGGGTTTTTAATAGAAAAATACACAAATTAGAGCAGAGAAAATAAATAGATCAAGATTCAGAAATGATGTGTGGTTCTCAAACTTGTTATCAGGCGACCCAATGACCAAAGTGTGTTTTTTTAGGCTAAGAGTAACAAAATGATCTGGTGATGCCTTCTCTCTGTACATTCAATCCACTGTTATGCTGTTAGTGTAAGTGAGAGAGAGAGAGAATCAGACAGACTCTGTGCAGAGGAGCGGATAGAGCTGGACGATGAAGATAAGAAGATAGCTCAATAGTTTTTTGGAAATTGAGACAATATTATGTCATATAGTGTAAGTTTTCTTCTATATCAGACAAAGGCTGAAGTAGTGTAAATACCTTTACATGTTTTGACAGTGACTTCCGTCTTCGTCAGAAGCGCCACACGATGGTCGGTGTGACATGTGTTAAAAGTTCCTCTAAGGCGTGGTTTGACGAAGACGGAAGTCACCGTCAAAACATGTAAAGGTATTTACACAACTTCAGCCTTTGTCTGATATAGAAGAAAACTTAAACTATTCTACTTAAAGAAGACAAAATGAACGTTCTCAACATGATATTATGTCATTCCCACAACAAAAAGATCAAACATGTCATCATTTAAGGTTTAATTATCAAATATGACATGTTCTATTGATCGATTTGTCGACCAAAAGGACGTCCCCTTTTCAAAACTAGTAATATGTCAATGATTTCGCCGTATGCTAAAGAACTGTTTGGATCAGGGCCGGCCCTAGGGCTTTTGACACTAAGCACACCGACCAATTACCACGATTGGGAGGCAAAATCAATAAATATATAATTTACATTTACAACACAGATCATCAGACCTATAAGCCCCTTAATACAAATATATTTAAATATAACAAGGTTTGTCATTCTGGGGGTTGTGGGGGCATTCCCCCAGAAAAAAATAAAATAAAATCCTTTGCAATTTCCTGCATTTTGATGTGTTTTAGTGGTGATTATTATTGTATGATGCAGTTTTGATAAAATTAGTTAAAGCTAAAAAAAAGAAAGAAACCAAATAGGGTCTAGTGTCCCTGACGCCCTCTTAGCTCTGCCCTACACCGAAGCATGATCCTAAAAACAAATACATAAGTAGTAGGGATGGGACGAGATCTCGTGCCGTGAGATCAAATTGTCACGATACTGTGCGCACACGTACTGAACTGTCTCGTGAGATTTTTCCATGGTCATGAAATTAAGTTTTGTAACTTTGAGCAGCTGTAGTAAATATTCTCCTCCACACACAGACTTGTACCAGACTTATTCTGACAGAAAACAGTCTAAACTCTGTCCCAGTTTTTATTTGGTAAAGATAGGACCAATATTGACAGAGATAATTAGTCCTAAACATTGTAAAAGTTAGCGCGAAAAATATATAGCCTAATCGTCAAATATACGCGCGGACATCGCGGGAACAGCGCAGTGTTTTTCACACTTATAGTTTAAAATAGACCCACAAAGAGATCATTTGGCCTGTATCATCAATAAGTCTCATCTGTGTGTGTCTGGTGCCTGTCAGCAGCATGGAAGTATCAGCGGCAGCGCTGTGAAGGAAAGGGGAAGGGGGCGGAGCCTGAGATACACATGGGGAAGGGGGCGGAGCCTGAGCTACACACGGGGAGCGGATCAATTTCAGTCAAAACTCATATTGTTGAAATAATAAAAATCCAAGGTGATACACATAATGAAAGGTAAAGTTAAACTAAAAGAATATAAACTAACAATAATAAATAATATAATTTTTTAATACAAATCTTTTTTTTTTTAATTTGCCTTGTTTAAATTCTAAATTGAAACAATTAATGCAAATTATTTAAAAATCTTGTCTCGTCTCGATCTCGTGGACCCAATCTCGTGGCTCGTCTCGTCCCATCCCTAATAGGTAGTACATTATTTGAACACTGAATTCTTGACTAAGTGACTTGAGACAAAATCTGTATCTAACAATCAAGCATTTTTACAACACACTACAAACTTGATATTCTGTTTTTGCATATTTTCAAAACCATACTCGACACATTTCCCATTTCTGGAGCATTCACTGGCCAATTGTAATTTTGTACACTAACATGCTTTTTGACTCGATACATCAATAAAATATATGTTTTTGCGCTCATAAAAATGTATTTCTTATGAAAAGTGTCCGTCGTGTGATGTCATCAGTTTGGAATTCTGATATACATCCTCCTTTTTAAACATATTTTCAATCTTTTCTTTTTTTATAATTGCACAAGAGATGAATCTACCAAATTAAACTTACATTGTAAAAGTCTGGTTATTGTATTTGTGTGAAATCATTACTAAAGACAATTTGTATTCTGAACATTGCCAACAAAAACAATCCAGGGTTGTTTTTACAGCCACGTGTGAGTAACACCACAGCGTCATTAAAAAATAATCCCACATGTAGAAAAGTCTTGTAGAAATGCTTTTGTAATCTAATGTTATTCTGGTGTATATTGCCTCCAATAACAGCAAGTCACAACAGTTTGACAAGAAAATGAAGGTTTGTTTCACTAAAATCAAGGCAAACACAGATGTTTATTTTGGTCTATTTGAGTATTTTTATGGTTTAAAGAGCCTGAGCAGAACCTCTTACGCTGCTCTGATTGTTAGCCGTATTATTAGAACAGCTGCTACTACGGCTTCTTAATATTCATTACAATAGAATGCCATATCGGATTGGAGATTATGTCTGATCAAATATGGAGTATCAAAGCTTTTTCTGATCCCAGTACAGCCCTATCATTCTTGAAAGAACACATAGAGTCTACTTCAGAATCTCAGTCTAGATTTTGAAGTACTCTTTTGTGCCAGACAGATTTTGAAGTACTTTTGGCTCTCTACCTTTCTGTCATTTCCTCCTGAAGCAGAAAAGCAGAATTCTTTGGACACTTGGACAGCGGCTGTAGCTGTAGAGGAGATGACTTGTGCAGCTCAGAGAGAGGCAGCTCCCCTTGAACAGACCGACTGTGCATTGATTGAATATGATAACAGCTCCGTGTGGTTCTCCATTACAAGTGTCAATCACAGAGAGCTTGTAGTGTGAAGGATCATTATCAGGACACACATGGCATTCATATTGTTATTGACGTACAGTATATATACACGCACTTGCAACCCAATGCACTAGAGGGATAACTGTCAGCTTAAAGAAGACAATATCCTTTTCCTATTTTCGCAGACATGTTTTGTCCACTAGCACAACTTTAGAACACCTTTTTTTAGACATAAAGAAAGTCTTCCCCACCCTCTGATACATTTACACACGGTTACAAATTTGATTCATGACCAAAATCTTCAATAAATGTCATCTATCATCAGCTCCTGACTCATTTCTTTCGAAGTGCTATGGTCAATGTCCACAATTACATTGGCAAATTAAACATTATAATATAATATAATATAATTTTACAACACTAGGTGGCATTAAAGAGCAATCAAAAGGCATGTGGCCAGTTTATGTCAGTAAAATATAAAATGAAGATCCAGACCAGTAAAATGCATAGGCAGGCTTTATATTTATAATAACATATGTATTTGTTAACATTTAAGACAATAAAATCAACCTGAGCCACAATATACATGGACATGGATGCATATTGATGAACACAAGTACAAAAAATACACAACTCTGGTTCCAACTTGGCGAAAAACACAATTATACATTCTCCCACCTTCTGCTGTAACTTGTCTAATGTTTAAATTTGGTCTTGGGGGTTGTAGCTGTTAAAAAGAGCTTGTTTGAGTGTCGTATATTCAGAGTTGGATCACTAGCGTGCAGAGACTGCACACTAGTGATCCACCTCCAATCCAGCCACCTTGTGTGGTCACGCCAAGCCCTGGTGATCTAAGATGGCGGGTGCTGCGTGTCAGTGGCTTTTCCTCAATGGTATTCGTTACCATATTGGCTGTTAGCTTTAGCTTTTTAGCTACAGGCTATGGAACATGCACAGTTGTGTTTCTCCCATAATTCTTTGCGTGAGGAGCAGGAAGAGCTCGAGCTGAGTGAATCCGAAAGCTCACACGTGACCGTTCTGACCAATCAGAGCAAGAGCAGGAGCTACAGTGTGAGCAGCGGTAGCCAAAGTTAAAGCTTAAAAGGCCCTTTTATACAAAACTAAAACCTTGTGAACCAGAAAAAAGTTTATGATGTGAAACTAGATAAGAATCGCCACAAAATCCGTCAGTTTGTAAAGCTGTAGATGTTGTTTCTGTCAAACAGGAGCAGTTTGCGTTTGCATTGCGCTCTAGGGAAAAGAATCATTTCTGGCCTGTAGAGAGATTTTCCTGCTGAAGTACCAGTGGAGCGACCACTAGGGCTGAATTACAAGCAGCAATGTTGTATCCAGATAACATAATAGCAATGGGTGTGATTTCAAGCCAGTCTGACATCGCACCAAAAGAGGCGGGACTATGTACCGGCAGACAAAAATAAATACTTATTGTACAAGGATGCTTTAAGGCATTTTTATCAGGTTTTAATTGGTTTTGATCATCTTTAACTACGCAGCTCGCTCATTTTTCCCCATTTTTGTCGGTGGTCCATCTACCATCAACTATTACCTTCGGAGAGGCTTCCCAATTTTTTTGCACTAAATCTTTTTTGCTCCCTATTTGATAAAAAAAATAAAAAATAAAAAAATAAACTTCTTATTTGAAGTCAAAACAGCCATTGAGTGTTTTGACGAACTAAAATGTTAGTACTTTTGCGCTCTGGCGAAGTCATTACTTAAGAAATTGTCAAACTGCAGACGCAGTTTTACTGCTCTGCACACTGACCAAAATAAAAACTTAGGGAGAAATTAGATTCTGTTGAGCACTGAGGTGGAGCGAACAAACCCAATGATGAGAAGTCAGAGGCTGAAATGAGACCGGCTGATGCATCAGGCTAGAAATAGTAAGGCGTTAAAGTGAGAAATCTGACAGGCTGGGAACACGGTCTTCATTATGGATCTATATGGAAACATGAATAATTAAACTAGAGTATGTTTCTGTAGATTGTCAAGCTTAAACCTGAAGGACAAACTCGGAGTATGTGAAAATATGCACAACAAAACAACTCAGTGTACGGTTATGTGATCAGGATAAGCTTCCCCTGGGACCACGAGCAGTATTTATTCTTATCCTACACAAACATACGCACAGCAGCACACGTGTGACAAATGATATATTCAACAGCAACAGTGCTTATCTCGGAACAAGAAGGTTTTAGTTTCGCCATGTGCCTGTGTTTCTTAAATAATGTTGTGAGACAAAGAATCCGAATCCAAGCTATGAATCAGCCACAGAATTATGAACACTTTGAGTCTGTACATCAGGAAACACACTCAAATGGTCTGCGTGATGAACAAAACTTACAAATGACAGGCTGATTCCACGTCTTGCATATTGACTTCGCTGAGCTGCTCCATAGAAAACCTCGCATTCAGGGCAGTTTTTATGACATCGAGTTTTCACAAATCCAAGACGTTCTATGTCAGATTGGCTTCTCTTTTACACGACAACGAGCTGCGTGTTCATTGAATTGGCGTTCCTCTGGATACGATTCAAGAGGTAGTTTCGCCGGGGAGGTTCAATGGATGCACCGCGATGTACAACAGTTGACAATGAAGACAGTTCCTGATTTGCATGTGCAGTACCGTACTTTTGGACCAAAGAAGAAGATTGCAAAGTCACCAAACATGTCTCTTTAAACCAAAGCACCTTTTATTCTCACAAAGTTAAGTCAACAGTGTCCAGTGTTTCTTACCAGCGTAATGCAGATGAGGAGACATAAGACTAATCTTCTAAAGCCTCTCCGGGTTCTGATTCCAATTTGTGTGTTCAGCAAAAAACAAAGTTTGAAGTGCTCCACAGCAAGTATTATTCGGGCGTGAACGCGCAAGACAACTGTCCAAGTGTCTGCGCCCGGTAAAAGCGAGCTGTCCTCCCCCACGTTTGTGTCCAACTCATGGTGATCTGCGTCTACACTGGTTTTCCGCACTGGTCCTCGGTCCTCCTTGTTTGTTTCGAGCGATCTTCCTTTTGCTTCGCACACTGGTCCTTGTTGCTTCCTTCGCCATTTTATTGATATGAATAACTTGTAAACCTGTCAATGTTTCTGTTATTATAGGCTGCATGGGGTCACGATAAGGTCATCTCTAGTCCTAGCACAATACCGCCACCTCCTGACGCGGCATAGGAACTGGTTTTTCGGTCTATCTGTGTTTCATGTAAAGGAAGATTAACTCGCCACAACACAAACTGTGAGCACAAAAAAACGTTACGACTGTGACAGTTTTCTGGGGAACGTTGTCTTGTAAACTAGGCCTTAGTGAGTAAAGTCTGTCCTATTGCATGCATTTTGTTTCTGCTAGGCACAAGCTTATGAAAAAAAAAAAAGTTCTCAATTAAGGCCAAAATAGGTCTTTATTCTTCTGTTTTTTAAGTTACGTGTGTTCATTGTTTCAGTGAAAAGTAACTGTTAAAGCAACTATACGTATAACAATAAAAACAAGTACAGTGATCAAAAGAGAGTGTTTTGTTTTTTGGTTTCTTGAAATTCTGGATATAGTTGACATGCTTTTTACTGTTTGGTTCCAATCTGTAGAGCTAGATCCTACCGGACCTGAGCACACAAGATTTTTTGACCAGCAATCAAGTCGCTGGAATGATGAAGCCGAGGTGAATATGCCAGGTGTAGAAAGGACCTCATACACTGAGGAGGTCATGCAAAATGTTTCCTTTATAAATGAACATAACCAAGCCTTTAGCCACGTTTCCATTAGCCTGGGTCCCTCAGACCGGTTCACTTAGAAGTGGTTTGGGTCACTTATGTTAATGATGGTGAGTGTTTCCACTCACCACACATAACACAGGCTTTCTTAAATAAATAAAAAAGAAAATGTACCTGAATAATATTTTTCAATCTGAGTGATTCACAAACAGACGTGTAATAATTCAAGTCTGTGTCTGTGACTCGAGGGCCAGGCTGGTGGAAACAAGAAACTACTTTCGGTTTATCGTCACTTTTTTTTTTAACTTTACTTCTTTGCAAAGCCTCTGCGACTTTGAATTGCTTTTAAAGAGCCCATGTACGTCGCAGCCTTTTCAATTTTGATTTGAAATAGACAATTCAAAATCGGAAAACGTTTTCCAATTAAAAAATTAGGTAAAAAAATAAGGACTTTTTTTTCCGGGAAAGAGATAGACCAAGCCTCGGCACATTTCCTGGAGCTTGCAAATTCAAAATCCAAAATCAAATAACGGCCGTTTTCTTTCTTTTTTTTTTCTAACATGTCCCGATTTTTGATCTAATTTTTTAAATTGGAAAACAGAAAACGGTAGTTTTTTCGATTTTGATTTTTATGTTTTAAATCAAAAATGAAATGGCCACGACGTACACAGACCTTAAAACCTGTTTTACTCAATGTTTAAGGCTGAATTATGTCCGAAGCTTTGCTTTGTTAAGTCAGTTAGAGCAACATATAAAGTTTTCATCAGTGTAAATACGGAGGTTTTGAGGATCAAGTCGGCGTTTGGTGAGGAACAGTATTTCATGTTTCTATCTGTTCTTTTCCGTCTGGTCTTGGCCTGAGCCTGTGTTTTCTCTTATCCAATCATCAAGCCTGAAGGCAGTCGGTCCTCTGCTATAAAGTCTGCTCCAGTCCAGTGAAACAGGACAAAGGCTCACTTTGGACCCAGCAAGTGGAGCAGAACGGTTGGTGGAAACAGCATAGGACCGTACCGACCCGAGCCTATGGAAACAAGGTTTTAAGACCAGCGCAAACACTGGTAGTTGACTTTTCACCTCCAGAAAATTACACAGTGCACCTTTAAAGAAACAGAAACAGAAATCATGAAGGGTCAAGATTAGGTTAGCCTACACATGCTTCACAGCACATTCTGCAGAAAACAAAAACGATGAGTGGCGAGTGAGTTTCCCCTTTGAGCCAATTCATTTACCTTCACACAAGTTAAGAAGAACAAACTGAAGAAGTCTAGGGGCGCTGCTGAATCATGTTTCATTACGATCCTGATTTTAGGAACAGGGTCAAGCATTTTTAGCTCTTCCGGCTGCCAGCGAAAAAGCACAAACATCTCCGTTCTGCTGACGACACCGCTTCTCCATAACCTTTAAATGTTAAGATATTACATCAGCGCGATCTGGGCTTAAATGAGGGGGGAATGTTGACGACAAAAGGTTAGTGATGGTTGTTAGGCGCGGTGGATGTGCGTATGACAGCGGCTGGTGGTGGGATGAGACGACTCAAGTGCGTCACAGCCGATACTTCTGAGAGAACAAAATGATGATTCTACAGGGACTATTCTTGGAGTGGGAAGTCTGCGCAGCTCTGACTGTAAGTGTGGGAGGGCATTGTGTGGAGAAATACAGCTGCAAACTTACATAATGCTACGGAGAAGAAGGTAGATGACAGGGCTGGGAGGATACGCCTTTGTGTGGTGGAAGGATGGATGGTTTGTTAGATTTATCAAAGCTGAATGGAAGAATTTTAGAAACTAGGAACGAGCAAAAATATCGCTTCTGTATTGGCATTGAAAAACTCATTGTTTTGTACAGATATTTCAATTTCAGTTTGGATTATTGCTGTAATCGATTAGAAAAAGTGTGTAAATTGATTATTAACATGAATTGTAAGTCGGTTGTAAACTCTTTCAATGAGATATACCTCTTTCATTTTAACTTATCATGCTAAGATTTTTAAAAGTACTCAAAACTGGACTGGACTAATCAATCAATAATGATACTGTGGAAAAAGTTACATTAACTTGACAAAAACTACATTTTCTGTAGAGAATAGAATCATCTTGAGCTTTAGTGAAAGTAGTTTAAACCCAAAGTGTTTAGTAAAGAAAGTACTTTGTGTTGAAAATGTCTATCTGTTGTATAAAAATGGAATTAAAAAGAGCATTTTGAAATCTCATCGTGATATCAAAATTGGCATAAAGAATTCATTGGGTAATTGTGAACGCGCAAACGAACTCTGATCTGGTCCAAAATGTCCAAATCTGGTTCGGTTGGAGAGGTCGGTCTCTGCTCGGTTGACTCAAGCTCTGGAGCGGTTCGTTTGTTTTGTGAACGCAAAAGGGCGAGAGTGAAACAAAACCAGGAAGTGAACAGTGACGTGATCCAGGCTGAGACACACGTGAGGCTCAGAATCACAACAAACTCATGTGTGAGATCAATAATGAGACAAATAATACACAATAACACATGAAAGTATCAGGAGAAGCACAGGGAAATGATTCAGGTTGAATTAATTATGATCACACGACCGTATGTCATCGTTTTCTCACGTTATTTACAAAAATAACAAAGTTATTGGTCCTTAAGGAGATTGATCCCGTGCATAAGTCGGCTCTGTTTTGATTGTGCATGGAGCAGTATCGATACATCTCTGCGTCTCTCTGTGTGTTTTACAGCCTCGCTCCTGTCCTGGTTTTGAGCCCACCGCGCCCCACACATAAGCAGAGAGAACGGCCCGACAACAGCAGGCATCGGGACAAAGCATCGTCAAAGGGTCGCATGCATGAGGCGCATACAAACGGTCAGCTGTAACGCAAGTAAGTGTGGTGCTCTGATCACATGTGGAAGAAGCCAGAACCAGTTACTCTTTGGCCTACAAAACTAAATACAGAGCATATAAATACAGAGATTGGCGACGATGACAACCTAGTTGTTTATTTTTTGTTTTTCTCATGTAAAACTTTGCTTAGAAAAAAAAGCATGATCAAATACCACACTAATAAGCAGTATCAATTCGATATCAACATCGATACCCATTCCCGATCAAGTACAGAACTACTTTTTTGAAGCTAGATTCTGTCTTTCAATCTTTAGAAAATTCTTAATTTTAGAAGCAAAGTTATAGGTCTTTTCGTTCAATCTAGAAAACAAATAAATGTATTTGTCACAATACTAGTTTTTCATTCAAAATGTTGGACTTGATCAAATGAAAATGAAAGAAAATGATTTTACTGTTGTTTTTTTGTAACAAATGTAAATAATCGCTAAATGGTGATGTTTTGTGTCACAACTGACATCCTGATGAAACAGTACTCTCACAATGTTTGGGGCCAGACACGAAACAGATTTCTGATTAGTGCAATATTCTTCAAAAGGGCCAAAACAAGGCTACAACTAAAAGTTATTTTGTGGTAATGAATTATTCTGTCGATGATTTCTTTGGTCAAGCAATTAGTTGTTTATGTTGGAATAGGCCGGTCCATTTAAGATGTTTTTGAAATATAAACCAAGATTTCGGTAACATTAAAGCTCGTGAATTCAGTACAAATCTTTCACACTATTTATTTTCTTCTTTCTTTCTCATTTAAACAAGATCTGTTTGAGGATTTGTTTTTCCTATTTTAAGTACAAATATTCTTCCACTGACAGAAAACTAATTAGCAAATGAAATCTGCTAAACACATGATAATTTGTTCTTAATTTGGCATGAAACCACATGAAACAAACTCATTTTACAGTTTACAGTTCTTCATTTATCTCCAATGGAAGTGTGAAATCAGAAGAGCACTGCTGTTTTATCCCAAACCAGACGTCATTAAGTATTGTGATACATGGTTTACTTACGATACAATACAACACTCAAAACAGAGAACAATGTATTGCAGAAGCATACACTGTCCCAGCTCTTTAAACTCTGAAGGTTTCAGCTCGTTTTGTTTTAGTGGAGTGCAGATCTAATCCAAATCTCCTTAAACATGCATGACTTCTGAGGTACAAGAGAAGCTGAGGGGAAATTACTCTGACAGGCCTGTGTGTGGCCAATTTAGACATTTGGATAAATCTCAAATACTGGTTATATTGCCAAGATTATAGTCTTCAATAATGGAGTAAAACTATTAAATTGAACATAATACTAATACTAACCAAAGACGGCTCGTCACTGAGGCGACAATGCACCACCAGCAAAAAGGGAAGGAATGAGCGAGAGGTGTATTTAAAGTTACTCAAAACCTATCAAAATGTCAAATTTAAATGTCTTAAACATCCTTGTCCAATCACCAGTTCTCAGCTGCCGACACATAGCCCCGCCTCTTTTGATGCAATATCAGTTTAGTTAAAAATTGCACCTGACACGTCCATTGAATCTAGTGCAATAGGTTTATTTCTGTGGTTCAAACCTACAATGCAAACTAATGGCACATACGGGTGTTTGCACCGCACGCTCTCAGGTCACGTGTGACCACGCTCTGAGGTCATGTACATGTGTGTGACCACGCTCTGAGGTCATGTACATGTGTGTGACCATGCTCTGAGGTCATGTACATGTGTGTGACCATGCTCTGAGGTCATGTACATGTGTGTGACCATGCTCTGAGGTCATGTACATGTGTGTGACCACGCTCTGAGGTCACGTACATGTGTGTGACCGGGCTCTGAGGTCATGTACATGTGTGTGACCACGCTCTGAGGTCATGTACATGTGTGTGACCATGCTCTGAGGTCATGTACATGTGTGTGACCACGCTCTGAGGTCATGTACATGTGTGTGACCGCGCTCTGCCGACACGTACATGTGTGTGACCATGCTCTGAGGTCATGTACATGTGTGTGACCACGCTCTGCCGACACATACATGTGTGTGACCGCGCTCTGAGGTCACGTACATGTGTGTGACCACGCTCTGAGGTCACGTACATGTGCGTGACCGCGCTCTGCTGACACGTACATGTGCGTGACCGCGCTCTGCCGACACGTACATGTGTGTGACCGCGCTCTCAGGTCACGTACATGTGTGTGACTGCGCTCTGAGGTCACGTACATATGTGTGACCACGCTCTGAGGTCACGCTCTGAGGTCACGTACATGTGCGTGACCACGCTCTGAGGTCACGTACATGTGTGTGACCACGCTCTGAGGTCACGTACATGTGTGTGACCACGCTCTGAGGTCACGTACATGTGTGTGACCACGCTCTGAGGTTACGTACATGTGTGTGTGACCGCGCTCTGCCGACACATACATGTGTGTGACCATGCTCTGAGGTCATGTACATGTGTGTGACCACAGTCTGAGGTCATGTACATGTGTGTGACCATGCTCTGAGGTCACATACATGTGTGTGACCATGCTCTGAGGTCACATACATGTGCGTGACCATGCTCTGAGGTCACGTACATATGTGTGACCACGCTCTGAGGTCACGTACATGTGCGTGACCACGCTCTGCCGACACATACATGTGTGTGACCATGCTCTGAGGTCACGTACATGTGCGTGACCACGCTCTGCCGACACATACATGTGTGTGACCATGCTCTGAGGTCACGTACATGTGTGTGACCACGCTCTGCCGACACATACATGTGTGTGACCATGCTCTGAGGTCACGTACATTAGGGCTGGGCGGTATACCGTTTCATACTGGACACCGGTGTTTTTTTTTTAATGATATGACTTTGTCATACACCGGTGTGTGCGTATGTCCGAAACAAAGAGTGGCGGAACGGCGCGTTGCAGCGTGGCACGCTGGTCCCGTTGCGTGCGGCTTTGCTCCGCCCCGACTGCCGGATGAATGAAGGCCGTTCCACATCCTCCGTGTCTGTAGAGCGGGCCGCGGGGCTCACTGCCGGAGGAATGCAGGCCGTTCCGCATCCTCCGTGTGCGTAGAGCGGGCCGCGGAGCTCCGCCTCGGCTCCGTCGCAGTTTAACCAAAGTGCGGATCAAGGCTGTTTTCTTCTCCGTCAGAGTCCGGCGGAGTGGGGCTCCGCGGATCGGAGCGCACCAGACAGAAAGAGGGAAGTGACTATGTCCGGTATTACAAGGTGGCGCATGCTCTTCTTGAGCTCCTCGGGGCTACGCAGCCCTGCGGAGCGGACTGGAGTGGAGACAGTGCGAGGGGTCTGCGGCGGCTTTCGGAGGTGGACTGGGGCGAAGCGTGACTGCGTGTGGTGGGACCAGCGCGTAACGCACAAGCGTGCTGTATTTTGAGTGCAAGTCATGCATTCTCATTTCTTCACCTACTGTCTGTCACCTCTTTGGAGAAGCAGCATTTTGTGGGCCTATTTAAACCTGGGTTTATACTTTAGTCTGCTCATTCTAAGACAATTTACTGCAGTAGCCTAATTATTCTCAAAATTATTAGGAAACAGGGTCAACATCTAGTCATGTACAAGGATAAAAAAATACCGTCAAATACCGTGACACCGTTATAATTTTGAAAAATACCGTGATATACATTTTTGGTCATACCGCCCAGCTCTAACGTACATATGTGTGACCATGCTCTGAGGTCACGTACATGTGCCTGACCACGCTCTGCCGACACATACATGTGTGTGACCATGCTCTGAGGTCACGTACATGTGTGTGACCACAGTCTGAGGTCACGTACATGTGCGTGACCGCGCTCTGAGGTCACGTACCATGTGTGTGACCACGCTCTGCCGACACATACATGTGTGTGACCCTTGCTCTGAGGTCACGTGCATGCGTGTGACCACGCTGAGGTCACGTACATGTGTGTGACCATGCTCTGAGGTCATGTACATGTGTGTGACCACAGTCTGAGGTCACGTACATGTGCGTGACCGCGCTCTGAGGTCACGTACATGTGCGTGACCACAGTCTGAGGTCACGTACATGTGTGTGACCACGCTCTGAGGTCACGTACATGTGTGTGACCACGCAATGAGGACAGGTAAATGTGTGTGACCACGCTCTGAGGTCACGTACATGTGCGTGACCATGCTCTGAGGTCACGTACATGTGCGTGACCATGCTCTGAGGTCACGTACATGTGTGTGATCATGCTCTGAGGACAGGTACATGTGTGTGACCACGCTCTGAGGTCACGTACATGTGTGTGGACCACGCTCTGAGGACAGGTACATGTGCGTGACCACGCTCTGAGGTCACGTACATGTGCGTGACCATGCTCTGAGGTCACGTACATGTGCGTGACCATGCTCTGAGGTCACGTACATGTGCGTGACCATGCTCTGAGGTCACGTACATGTGCGTGACCATGCTCTGAGGTCACGTACATGTGTGTGACCATGCTCTGAGGACAGGTACATGTGTGTGACCACGCTCTGAGGTCACGTACATGTGTGGTGACCATGCTCTGAGGTCCACCGTGAACCATGTGCCGGCCATGCTCTGAGGTCCAATCAGCGCAATGTTCGTACGGTGATCCTACCACCTTGCGTAGGTTCACTAGCCCACTCGATAGAAGCCACTCAACTTCTTCCGTCTTCTTCGTGCAGACCAAGCTAACTTTCTCAAAACTAAGCAAGCTCCCACAAATCTCAGTCGACAAACTCTGTCGCCCACTCAGTAATCCCAACCATCATTCTCAACTTTCAAGATCAAAGATTCCGCATTACCGAATCAGATGGACGACAAGTGTGAAATCTACTCAGTACATAGTTACACTTCCTAATCTTTTTCACTTACAATAGATCCATTCACTCTCCATGCGTGAAATCTAGAAATCAACAACAAACATCTCCACATCACTTTCAAACCTTACATCTCTCATCTCCACACCACTGCATCTGGTTTCCCTGACTCTTCCTCCTCACATTACCAACATAGACAGACTTCCTTTTATAAATTTACAGTTATTGTATGAGAAAATAACCTTTCACCTTTGTTGATTAAGGAGGTTAAGGTGCACTTAAATGACCCCATAGGGAAATTTGACCAATTGTTCAATGCTCTGAGGCATCTCTTTGGGAGCAGTGAATGTCACAGCACTAATACCCAGTCATTATTATTTATCATTCAGTAATTCCTTTGTAGAGTGTTTCACACACAAACTAATTAGGTTCATGCTGTTTAAAATGACTTTTTTCTATTGCGATATCGTCTATATCATACATCTCTGTCATTAGTAAGTAATTATCACCAATTTTTTAATTTCATTTTTGCTGGTTGATTCAACCAGAGCTGAGAAAATAATTGTTTTGTGACACAAAATAAAAAACCTGACAAGCGTCTTCAGACTAAACAGCTATGTTGCATACTGTAAAAGAGCACGTGGAATTGTTCTGTCAAAAATCCTATTACATTTCCTCCCCTGCAGCCTTTCAACATCGTCATGGCATAGATTGGAAAGGCTCACATGACCTACATGGAACAGAAACAAAAAAGAGGGTAATGAAGAGATAAATAAAAAAAAGCAGAAATTGACGTGTTAAAATGA
This sequence comes from Mugilogobius chulae, assembly GCA_038363315.1. NCBI lineage: Eukaryota > Metazoa > Chordata > Actinopteri > Gobiiformes > Gobiidae > Mugilogobius > Mugilogobius chulae. Next base: position 35,120,563 of record CM076405.1, read on the forward strand.
AAAACCTCCACCATGGCAAACATCTCATCTGTCAATGCTATAACAGGCAAGCATATTTAAAAAGTAAATTATGAACCCTTGAGAGTTTCAACCTATCATCAAATTCATCAAGTCTCTTGTTGCCTTCTAAGTCAAAGGACCTACAGAAAGACCATGCAAACTTAATATTTTCAGCGAAGCTGTATTAAACGAAAGAAGAAAACTGTGGTGGCATGTAAGCTTTTTTTGTGCGTGTGGTACCTGAAGTCATCTAGCCAACTTTTTTGTTAATTTATAATGTACTGTTTTATCTATTGTATTGGGTTCTTCTATGGGCAATCTCTGAACAGAACCACTGGAGCAATGACGCAAGTCCAACTTTAAAGTAATTTTGTTGACTTGGTGTAGATCTGGTGCTACATGGAAGGCCTGGAGGCTGTGGGAAAAATTTGAGAGTGACTATAAGCCAAACCAAAACACAGTGACAGTAGGAATTGATTAAGTCTGGTGTTCCTGCAAGTATCAGGCACCCTGGAGAGGGAATTTGAGAATTCATTCATTCATTTTGTACTGCTTAATCCCATTAGGGGTCGTAGATGGAGCCTACCCAGTGACTTTGGGCCTTAGGCAGTCGCAGGATTAGACCGACAACCTTTCATTCACGTTTTTAGAGGTGGGTGGAAACCAGAGTATGTGGAGAGATTATGAGATGATTCACATAGTCCGACCCGGGAGTCGAACCCAACCTCCTTATTGGGAAGCCAGAGCGCTAATCGCTCTGCTACCGTAACCCCTGAATATAAAGAAATAATGTAGGCTGTTCAGTCTGGTGCAAATATGTTTATTTGGTGCGTCGACCAATAGCGTGCATATAAGAGAATGTCCAATTTTCGCTTACTAATGCAGTTGTTGGCCCACTGTAACTACTGTAGATCCTACAGACCATGAGTATTGAACCTCATCATTTACAGTCAACAACTTACATGTAAACATTCCTACTAAATAGCGGGGTAGTAACCTAAGTCCATACCTTCCTGAGATCAAACCACTTGAACCAACACAAAGGAGCAGACAGGTGGATATCAAGAAATGAGTGACTAGTGGAGCAAATGTGATTTGACAGAGCAGTGGGAACTCATTTTATTAGCTCAGTTTGTCTAACAATGTGTACAATGTATCACTCGTGGTGTTCCACAAGACATGAGTCTTATATCGCTTGTTAATAATTACAAGCACAAGAGACTGAAATGTGAGGTCGTAGACATTTTGACAATAGTCCCCTGTACTTGTATTTGCTAATGAGCTCTCTATGACTAGAACCAATAGAGAGTTCCTGGGCTGCAATTCTTGTATTTTAAATGACACAACACAACACCATAGTGAGTTGGACACACAGGAGTATCTGGAGTTGTAGAGACAAACACCGACTACATAAGTGATGTTTGAAAAGAGCACTTACTACATGAGTCGTTGTCAGCCAATCGGTGCCGATATAATCATTCATATAATGCCACTATTCTGCCACAATAAAGTAACAATGCAAGTCTCAAAGAAGAAGAGCGCTCGACAATCGTTCTCTCCTAGGAGCGGCTAACAACGATCTGTCCCGTAGGCTGCGTCTGAATTGTTCACTGCAAGACGCTGGCTGTCTGAGGAGCACAAGACCTTGGAACTTACTCCACGCTGGCATTTCTCCGACGATGCTTCTATATATGAGACAGCGAATAATAAGACAGCAAGGAGAATGCCTCTGTATTTGTGCTTATGTGACCATGTCACACCAGTGAGCAGACCTGTCAACAGATCGATATGTCTAGACTATTAGAGTAGTAGTTGGTGCCCAAAAGCGTAACCTATAATTTTAACTAGTTATAACCGCGTGAATCTATTCCAAATATCTCGATTAGCGCAATTAAACAAATAAAGGTAGCAGAGTGAGAACAAATGTATTCTATCCATACAGAAAACATAACGATCAAACAAACTTTTTTTTACACAAAAGGAGTACTTAAAAATTAAATTATTCTAGTGGCTCAGCAGTACTGATCTTGTATACTTGATCATCTCCACATGAGTAAAACAAAACTAAGTTTATCTCTTACGGTCGGTTCTATTTCAAAACATGTTTAATAAAAACCTGTGCAGTAGTCTAGTCTAGTCTTTCCGCTCCAAGCTACACGATTGGAACACAAGTCGCAAACACCTCCAAATACTCACGAGTGACACACTGCGACTAGCTTCAACAAACTTGATTAATCTCGACTAAAGGTTTGGCTAAGTGCGACTTGAACATGACATGAGAAATGAGCAAAATGCGATGTGGTGTGTGTCAGCTTAGTCAGTCTGAAAAAGTTCAGATTTCAAGGGAAAACATGTCATTGGAAATCTGCTGTTAGCTTCAGTTACAGTTTCCTCATCTAACCTTTGTGAAAACTATTCCTCCACGATCGGACCCAAGTGACAATCTAAAACAAGTACATTTTCGCTTCATTAATTTCACAAGCAAACTTCACGAGGTGTCCAACTTTTGAAAAAATATACAAAGAAAAATTGACAATTGACATTTAAAGTCAGAGTGAGCCTGGAGGCCCAATANAACTGTAAAACAAAAAGTTAATGTTTGTTGACCAAGACAACCATACAGAGCATACGTGCTGGACCTTATGATTGTTAAGCCGAGGTGAATGCCAGAGGTGTCGGAAAGGACCTTTATGCGATTATGCACTGAGCGTAGGCTCTGTATTACATGCAAAATGTTTACTCTTTTAAAATGACAATCATAACCAAGTCCTTGTTAGCCATTAACGAACGTTTCCATTTAGTACGCTGGGTCCCTCAGTATATTGTACATACCTCATGGTTCAACTTAGAAGTGGTTTGGGATAACCCTTAATGTTATTCGATTAGGTTGAGTGTTTCCGTCCAATCATTTGCCAATTATATTTTTCAACTTTTCAACCATACATAACACAGGGCTTTCCACTCTAATATAAATCAAAAGTAGGAAGAATTGTAAAACCTGAAATAATTCTTATTTCAATCTGAGTGATCTACAACAGATAAGCATTACAGACGTGTAAATAATTCACAGTCTGTGTCTCTGTGACTCGAGGCCTAGGCTGGTGGAATACAAGTAAACTACTTGCGGTTATCGTCAAAAAACAACTGAATATTCGCATACATTGTTTTTTTTCTTATAGCTATTGACTTCTGTTTGCAAAGACCAATTCATGCGAAGCTTTGAATTGCTTATTTAAAGAGAATACCATTGTTACGGTCGCAGCAAGCCAGCCTTTCCAATTTTGGAAATTTGACAATTAGACAATTCAAAATCGGTTTAAGAAGACGTATTCAATTAAAAAGTTGAAGGTAAATTCAATAAAATTAAGAAGCCTATAATTTTTTTAACCCATTGTTTCTTCAGCTAACGCAAGACGGGTAACAATGAGAAGTAACCCAAAGCCTCGGCTGGAATATGTACATTTCCCATGGAGAGCTATAATGCAAATATCAAGAAGTTCCAAAAATTCAATATAAGACTGGCCTATGTCCAATTTTCTTTCATTTTTTTTTTTCTAACATGTCTGTATTTTTGATCTAATTTTTTAAATGTAAGGAAGATTGGGAAAAGTACAAGAACGAGACATAATGTTTTTTTTTCGATTTTTGATTTTTATTATTAGTAACGTCAAAATGAAATGGCCACGCTCGACGTACATACAGACAACCTCAGTCACTTAAAAACCCTGTTTATATGAATAAAATAGCAAATCCATACTGTTATTGTAAATTATTTAAGAAAAAACGAGATCTGCAATTGTTTAAGGCTGAATTTGTCCGAATTTTTGCATTATACGATATAATAGTGCAGAAGAATATAATTTAGAAATTATGCATATGAGTATAAATACTCAAAAACAAAAACCAAAAGGAAAAATAGACTTTGCCTTTGTTTAAGTATACAGTTAGAGGCACATACATAAAAGCTTTTCAATCAGTGTAAAAGTACGTGAGGTTTTGAGGGATCAACTGATCGGATATACGTTTGGTGAGTAGAAACAGTTATTTCAATGTTTCTTATCATTGATCTTATTCCGTCAGTATGGCAGATATATGAATGCGTCATCTAGACGACAATATAGTGATCACATTATGGTGGGCGTCGATCAGTCTCTATCTTAGCAGTGTTAGAGTATGTACGAGGGAGATTAGGAAATATGCCGCAATGTCAGGAGTATCCGTTGTAGCGATTCAGAGAGTGGGATTGGTGATGTGTGTGTGAAATGAAACGGATTAATGTAGGGAGAGGTTGATGCACGGGATTAGAGTACCCGTAGTGTGTCTGAGGCGATAGGAACGACAGGGGATGAGAGAAGAAAGAGGCTGGTTAAGATGGAGAGGGATAAGGGCGGCGATGAGAGTTGGAGCGTAAGTCTAATGAGCTACGGTGAGAGTATGTGACGCAGAATGGAAGAAGGAAGACGATGGTGGACATTCGGTAAATAAGACCGGGTCGGTTGGGTTCGTCAGGAGGATAGCAGATCGGTGTGCCGGGAAGTCTAGAGGTGCCGGATTATTGTCTGCTAGGAGGAAGAAAGAATGGGTGCGAGAAGGGTTGCAGAGAGAGTAGCATATCACCCGCATAGGAGAATAGGACGAGAGGCAGGATGATGAGGGGGGGATAAGAGGTCGTAAGAGAAAGTCGTCGATCTGGTCTTCAGGCCTGATGCCTGTGTTCATCTTCTTATCCAATCATTCAATTATTTTTTTTTTCCTGAGGCAGACGTTTCCTCTGCTATAAAGTCTGCTCCAGCAGGGTGCTCACTGGCTCACTTTGGACCCAGCAAAGGAGCAGAACGGTTGGTGGAAACAGCATAGGACCGTACCGACCCGAGCCTATGGAACAAGGCTTTTAAGACCAGCGCAAACACTGGTAGTTGACTTTTCACCTCCAGAAAATTACACAGTGCACCTTTAAAGAAACAGAAACAGAAATCATGAAGGGTCAAGATTAGGTTAGCCTACACATGCTTCACAGCACATTCTGCAGAAAACAAAAACGATGAGTGGCGAGTGAGTTTCCCCTTTGAGCCAATTCATTTACCTTCACACAAGTTAAGAAGAACAAACTGAAGAAGTCTAGGGGCGCTGCTGAATCATGTTTCATTACGATCCTGATTTTAGGAACAGGGTCAAGCATTTTTAGCTCTTCCGGCTGCCAGCGAAAAAGCACAAACATCTCCGTTCTGCTGACGACACCGCTTCTCCATAACCTTTAAATGTTAAGATATTACATCAGCGCGATCTGGGCTTAAATGAGGGGGAATGTTGACGACAAAAGGTTAGTGATGGTTGTTAGGCGCGGTGGATGTGCGTATGACAGCGGCTGGTGGTGGGATGAGACGACTCAAGTGCGTCACAGCCGATACTTCTGAGAGAACAAAATGATGATTCTACAGGGACTATTCTTGGAGTGGGAAGTCTGCGCAGCTTTCTGACTGTAAGTGTGGGAGGGCATTGTGTGGAGAAATACAGCTGCAAACTTACATAATGCTACGGAGAAGAAGGTAGATGACAGGGCTGGGAGGATACGCCTTTGTGTGGTGGAAGGATGGATGGTTTAGTTTTATCAAAGCTGAATGGAAGAAATACTACATTTTCTGAAGAGAATAGAATCATCTTGAGCTTTAGTGAAAGTAGTTTAAACCAAAGTGTTTAGTAAAGAAAGTACTTTGTGTTGAAAATTCTATCTGTTGTATAAAATGGAATTAAAAAGAGCAAATGTTCTTAAATTCCAATAGAGTTCATGCAAAAAACTATTTAGATCAAACATAAGAAGAAAAAGTGGATTTATTTCTAAAAAAACAAACAAACAATCCAATAATTTGGTCTCAAACTTTCAGCAAATCACCCTTCTTTGCTGCTGTTCGAAATAAATACTTATCTACAGTAGAAAAAATAATTGGTCGACTAAGGGTGTATTCACAATGCACTTTTGAATCGGATCAGGATTCGTTTGTCTGGATAGTTCGGTTCCATTGGGTAATTGTGAACGCGCAAACGAACTCTGATCTGGTCCAAAAATGTCCTAATCTGGTTCGGTTGGAGAGGTCGGTCTCGGCTCGGTTGAATCGAGCCCTGAAGCGGTTCGTTTTGTTTGTGAAGCAACGGAGCGAGAGCGAACAAAACCAGGAAGTAACAGTGACGTGATCCAGGCTGAGACACACGTGAGGCTCAGAATCACAAACAAACAGCTGTGTGAGATCGATATGAGACAAATAATACACAAAAACACATGAGAGTATCAGGAGAAGCACAGGGAAATGATTCAGGTTGAATTAATTATGATCACACGACCGTATGTCATCGTTTTCTCACGTTATTACAAAAATAACAAAGTTATTGTCCTTAAGGAGATTGATCCCGTGCATAAGTCGGCTCTGTTTTGATTGTGCATGGAGCAGTATCGATACATCTCTGCGTCTCTCTGTGTGTTTTACAGCCTCGCTCCTGTCCTGGTTTTGAGCCCACCGCGCCCCACACATAAGCAGAGAGAACGGCCCGACAACAGCAGCCATCGGACAAAGCATCGTCAAAGGGTCGCATGCATGAGCGCATAGAAACTGTCAGCTGTAACGCCTAAACTGTGGTGCTCTGATCACATGTGGAAGAAGAACCAGTTACTATTGGCCTACAAAACTAAATACAGAGCATATAAATACAGAGATGGCGACGATGACAACCTAGTTGTTTATTTTTTGTTCTTCTTGAAGAGTTTTTCTAATGTAAAAGCTTTGCTTAGAAAATAAAAGCATGATAAATATCAGACTGATAAGCAGTCTCAATTAGAGTATTAACAGGTTAAATCCTCATCGTTATCCATTTTACTTTCGCTTTGTATTAACCCTAGAACTGTTTGGCCAACAAATTGTGTACTGTTGGTGTACTCTGTTGGTAGAATATTTGTAGCTCTAAACATAGTAACAAAGTAACACTCGATTTGTAACTTGTTACAATCTTTACAATAAAAAAAAAAGTGAAGTTTAAAGCTATTCACTCCTAAATGACAAACTTCTGGTAAGACACACTTTTAATTTATTAGGAATTTTAAAAAACTATGTAAATGGTTGCCTAACTTTTTTTAAGTTTATATTCTTAATTTTTTAATTACTGTAAAATATAAAAACCCTCCATATAGTACATGGAATTTTAATTGACAAATATAGAAATTATAATTTTAACTGTTTAAATTTTTTAACTTTGGAAATTATTTTTTTCACTTTAAAGTAAAGCAAATATATATATTTTTTTTTTACTTCCTCACGTTTTTTAATTTATGGAAATCAAAACATTTATGATGGTAAACTTAAAAAAAGTTAGGCAACGGTTACATCATTTTTTAATTACTGCTAAATTGTTCAGGTTTACAGTGTACTATTCTACTGATCAAGCAACTAAACAACTGAAGTACTACACGCCTGCCCTCACGTCACCACTAGAGTACAGCACTACTTTTATAGAGGCTAGATTCTGTCTTTCAATCTGTAGAAAATTGTTAATTTTAGAAGCAAAGTTATAGGTCTTTTTATTCAATCTAAAAAACAAACAAATGTATTTGTCACAATAATAGTTTATCATTCAAAAAATTAGACTTGATCAAATGAAAATGAAAAAAAAAATGATTTACTGTTGTTTTTTTGTAACAATGTAAATAATCGCTAAATGGTGATTTTTGTGTCACAACTGACATCCTGATGAAACAGTACTCTCACAATGTTTGGGCCAGACACGAAACAGATTTCTGATTAGTGCAATATTCTTCAAAAGGGCCAAAACAAGGCTACAACTAAAAGTTATTTTGTGGTAATGAATTTTCTGTCGATGATTTCTTTGGTCAAGCAATTAGTTGTTTATGTTGCAATAGGCCGGTCCATTTAAGATGTTTATGAATCTAACCAAGATTTCAGGTACATTAAAGCTCGTGAATTCAGTACAAATCTTTCACACTATTTATTTTCTTCTTTCTTTCTCATTTAAACAAGATCTGTTTGAAGATTTGTTTTCCTATTTTAAGTACAAATATTTCTCCACTGACAGAAAACTAATTAGCAAATGAAATCTGCTAAACACATGATAATTTGTTCTTAATTTGGCATGAAACCACATGAAACAAACTCATTTTACAGTTTACAGTTCTTCATTTATCTCCAATGGAAGTGTGAATCAGAAGAGCAGTGCTGTTTTATCCCAAACCAGACGTCATTAAGTATTGTGATACATGGTTTACTTACGATACAGTGCAACACTCAAAACAGAGAACAATGTATTGCAGAAGCATACACTGTCCCAGCTCTTTAAACTCTGAAGGTTTCTGCTCGTTTTGTTTTAGTGGAGTGCAGATCTAATCCAAATCTCCTTAAACATGCATGACTTCTGAGGTACAAGAGAAGCTGAGGGGAAATTACTCTGACAGGCCTGTGTGTGGCCAATTTAGACATTTGGATAAATCTCAAATACTGGTTATATTGCCAAGATTATGGTCTTCAATAATGGAGTAAAACTATTAAAATGAACATAATACTAATACTAACCAAAGACGGCTCGTCACTGAGGCGATAATGCACCACCAGCAAAAAGGAAGGAATGAGCGAGAGGTGTATTTAAAGTTACTCAAAACTTATCAAATGTCAAATTAAATGTCTTAAACATCCTTGTTCAATCACCACTTCTCAGCTGCCGACACATAGCCCCGCCTCTTTTGGTGCAATTTCAGTTTAGTTTAAAATTGCACTCGACACTTCTATTGAATCTGTGGTTCAAACCTACAATGCAAACTAATGGCACATACAGGTGCCATTATACATACCACATGCTTTGAGGACACGTACATGTGCGTGACCACACTCCGAGGTCACATACATGTGCGTGACCATGCTCTGAGGTCACGTACATGTGTGTGACCACGCTTTGAGGACACGTACATATGTGTGACCACGCTCTGAGGACACGTACATGTGCGTGACCGCGCTCTGAGGACACGTACATGTGTGTGACCACGCTCTGAGGTCACATACATGTGCGTGACCACGCTCTGAGGACACGTACATGTGCGTGACCACGCTCTGAGGTCACATACATGTGCGTGACCGCGCTCTGAGGACACATACATGTGCGTGACCGCGCTCTGAGGTCACATACATGTGCGTGACCGCGCTCTGAGGTCACATACATGTGCGTGACCACGCTCTGAGGACACATACATGTGCGTGACCACAGTCTGAGGACACGTACATGTGCGTGACCGCGCTCTGAGAACACGTACATGTGTGTGACCATGCACGGCACATTTATGTGTCAGTCAAGGGGCAGTGCAAATAGAAATCCAAGCAGTTACAGCCTCTGAGACCAAAAACATTAACCAAGTTACAACAAAAGGTGGGAGAATGTATAATTGTGTGTTGTGTTCATGGTCATGTTCACTGTGGACTCTCAATGTTAATTTGAAGCCTTGATTTTATAGTTTTATTGACATAAGTCGGCAACACATCATTTGATGCCGCCTAGTGGTGTAAAATTAAACTATATTGACTGATTTGAAAATATAATTGTGAGCATTGAGCTTTGATAACTATCAATGGCATTTTCAAAGAAATGAGTCAGAAGCCGCCGCTGATAATAACACAGCTCAGTTACTTGTGATGTCGTACTTATTAGAAGCTCCAGAGAAGCTCTTCTGTTTTCTTTGCATCACTGCACTTCAATCATTCATATCTATGACTGAGGCAAAGGTACATTCAAATTACCTGAACTATGCTACAAACTCAAAATAAATAGGTGATTTCAGTGCAAATCAAACAAACAAACAAACAAACACTTTTTTACAGCAAAGTGAGTGGTGTGTACGTGGTCTTGTAAGCCAGGGTTAAAAGTAATCTTACGGGGTTCTATTTCAAACATGTTTAAAAAACCTGTGACTAGAGTCTAGTCTAGTCTTTCCTGCTCCAAGCTACACGAATGGAACACAAGTCGCAAACACCTCCAAACTACACGAGTGACACACTGCGACTAGCTTCAACAAACTTTGATTAATCTCGACTAAAGGTTTGGCTAAGTGCGATTGAACATGACATGAGAAAATGAGCAAAATGCGATGTGGTGTGTGTCAGCTTTAGGTCAGTCTGAAAAAGTTCAGATTTCAAGGAAAACATGTCATTGGAAATCTGCTGTTAGCTTCAGTTACAGTTTCCTCATCTAACCTTTGTGAAAACTATTCCTCCACGATCGGACCCAAGTGACAATCTAAAACAAGTACATTTTCGCTTCATTAATTTCACAAGCAAACTTCACGAGGTGTCCAACTTTCGAAAAATATTACAAAGAAAAATTGACAATTGACATTTAAAGTCAGAGTGAGCCTGGAGGCAATAATAACAGCTTTCTTTAGCAACCAAATTAAAGACATATGTAATTAGCAGCGTGTCCATCACTGCTGTCAGGTCACCCACACAGAGCAGACAGTGACATACTTCACCGAGATACTGCCATGAGGAAACTTTCAAACTGTCAAACTCTACAGCTAAGTTTAAACAAATACAGCTAGAGTTCAACAGATAAACAACACGTCTAATAGGCATCACAACAGGTTCAACTTTACAAACAGATAATGGGAGAAAACAGCATTGTGACTGATAGAAATGTACTTAAACGTTTCTTCAAATGATCGCTTAAATGTCATTATACTATCCCAGCGTGGACTGTCAAACTACTTATTGGAGTTTTAGACAATGTAGAGTTTAGTTTTTCATTGAAATGTACAAATTATTAGGGTTATTCCAATATCGATACTGGTATCGGCAAAACGATATTGATGACTACTCATACCAAATCTCCGATCCGATACCACTCTGTATTGTCCTGAATGAGGAGCCGTAGATGCAGCCGCAGGACTGCCTGGAGGAGGAGAAAGTTGTGTGATCGGGTAAGCTCCGTTTTATAAATGCAACTCGGAAAAAACATCCAGCCGCTGGAGAGCGCTCGTCTAGCGGCTACAGCCAGTGGAGGAACCCGGTGAAGGCCGAGGGTCCAGAGATTTAGCAGAGAAAAGTTAAAATGACCGCGGATTTGGTAACAATACCCACAATTTCTCGCCTCAAATGGTCTCAAAGTTTAGATTTGACTCTTATAAACCGTTTTTTAAATGCAACAAGCCTCTCTCTCTCTCTCTCTCTCAACGTAATCTGTCTACGAGCAAAACAAAGCCTGTAAACAAGCGGGAGCTAGAAGCGCTTTGGGGCGTTAGAAGTGTCCTTTTGTCCACCAAAGCCTTGACGCGCGTCAGAGCAGCTTAGAAGCTTATTGAGGCGTCAACAGCATAAACAACCGGCGCAATTTAACGCGCTTTAGGCGAATTTAGATGCAAATAAGTTGTCCGGTGTGAACGTAGCATTATGAGTCTAGTTTGCAGAATCCATTATTAAAATTGATTATTGATTTGAATTTTAGTTAAAAGCTGTACCTATAATTTACTTCCTTGGCCATTATATTGTATTATTTAGTATAGGTACTGGCATCGGTATCGGCACATACCTTGAGGCAAAGTATCGGTATCGGATCAAAAAAAAAAAATAAATAAAATAAAAATTGTATCGGAACAACAATACAAATTATTTTATTATCATTTTAGAGGGTCGTCAAAGCACGTTACGACCAGAACGGTGGATTTGTGCCGCTAAACTAGAAGCAAGCCAAGACTTTTATGGACTAAAGTCGGCTGCAGACTAGAGAAGTTTACGATGGTTTGCGATTATTAGATGCGTCAAAAACAAAACAGGCCACAGACATAGGGACATTTACGAGGATGATTTGTCTGACAGTGGCATCTGCCTTGTGACGACGCCGTATTTGTAGGATAATTTCACGGCCTGTATGATGTACGATCAATAATGCCATGTCACTGTAAAACTCTGTAAATGTACGATCATTTCGAAGTTATATTTTTAAAGGAGAGAGAGCAAGAGAGCAAAATCAAAGAGAGAGAGTCACAGAAAGGTGAGAGAGAAGGGACAAAGCAAGAGGAAGAGTGAAGAGAGAAAGAGAGGGAGAGAGAAGCAAACACAGCAAGAGAGAGGAGAGAGAGAGAGAGAGAGAGAGAGAGAGAGAGAAAGGTGAGAGAGAAGGGACAAAGCAAGAGAAAGAGTGAAGAGAGAAAGAAAGGGAGAAGAAAACAGCAAGAGAGGAGAGAGAGAAAGAGGAGAGAAAGAGGACAGAGACAGAGAGAGAGAAAAAAGTGAAAAAGATTAAGAGAGTGAGCAAAAGAGCAGAATGAGAGAGAGAGAGAGAGAGACAGAGAGAGAGAGAGACAGAGAGAGAAAGCAAGAGCGAAGAGAGAGGTGAAAACACAGAGAGAAGAGAGGGTAAGAAAGAGGAGAGAGAGAAAGAGAGTTAAAAGAAAGACAGGAGAAAGAGAAAGAAAGTAGAAAGTGAAAGGAGAGAGCAAGAGAGCAAAATGTCAGAGAGGAGCAAGAGAAGGGACAAAGAAAGAGTGAGGAGGAAAAGAGGAGAGAGAGAAAGAGGAGAGAAAAAGAGAGGACACAGACAGAGAAAAAAAAATGAAAGAGAGCCGAATGAGAGAGGGGAGAAAGCAAGAGCGAGGAGAAAGAGAGAAGGAGAAAGAAAGAGGGGAAAGAGCGAGTGTCCCAGTGAGTCTTGAGTCTGTGCTGGCTGGTGGCGGGTGGTGCCAGAGAGCAGAGCGGGGCCGATAATGAAGCGGGCCGGTCCTGTGTGTGTGTGAGCGGGCCGGTCCTGTGTGTGTGTGTGAGCGGGCCGGGTCGATGCGATAGAAAAGGCCTGGGAGAAGTGTGCGCCGGGCGGGATCATCTCTGCGCCGATGGAGGTCTTATCGAGCTACAGGCCTGTGTGATCCTCTCGTCGATAAAGAGGTCGGACAAACACTGACCACCATCAGCGGCAAGGTTGTGTTTTTCTCACCGCTTTGTCTTTTTAAAAGGGACGGATTTGGCAGTCTGTCCTATATTACACAAAAATAACACGTTAGAATGTTATCTCAGCAGAAACACAGCCAGAGTTGTGTCTTGCTTCATTTACAAATGTTCGAGTAATCCTGCAATTCTACTTCTCTAAAGCTTACATGGCTTTGTTCCACCTTGTGATGTCATTAAGAGGTAGTTTTAAAGTTAACTGTTTTTCAGCCTAAACAGTGCTTCTCAAAGTGTAGTGCTGATAAATGCACTTATAAACACTCCTAATACGAGTGGAGCTAAAACAACCTTTCATGTTGCATGCCGGGGGAGGAGGAAGTGCTGTCAAAAGAAAGGCTACTGATGCAGATGAGACAGTAGACGGCACAGTAACGCGTCACGTGCTTAACCGCTAATAATTTTGTCGGCCTCAATGCAGGTCACGCAACACATGAATGATGCTGCGTCCTTTTCTATCCCTCACTCTCAGAATCTCTTTCACTGCAGTTATCACAGTGGACACAAGAAAGAAAGGTCTGCTGTAGTGACAGAGGGACAGAGCGCCGTCTGAGTTTTTAAATCATCCAAAAAGATTCACAGAGATAAGGCTCGTTAAAGGCTTCAAACCACTTAATTTGAGCGACACATAGAGTCTTGACGGCTGTCAGACGTGCGTCTCACACTGTAGATTGTTTGAACCAGATCAGACTTGATTCTATTATGAGTGATTCCAGCGTGTGTAACGTGCTGCTGCAGTTAGGTGCTGTTACTGCGTTGGTGTAGTGTTGACGACACTCCAAAATGCTCTGGTTTTCTTCTTTCTTTGATAATTTGTAGTGTTGTCCCGTTACCATTTTTCTTTTTTTTTTTTATTGATCCGATACCGATACTTTGTCTCAAGAGGTATGTGCCGATACCGATACCAGTACCTATACCAAATAATGCAATATAATGGCCAAGGGAGTTGACGCATCTTTGAACCAGGACTATAATGTAATAACTCAATGGTTTTATCCATTTAAATGGATACAACTGAATAAGAGAGCTGACATAGTGCACTGTCAAGCAATAGATACTACCTCGATAACCAGTTATTGGAACAACTTACAGAAATTAAACTTTTAGGTGTCACATTAGACCAAACTATGTCATGGACGACTCATATAAATAATATTGTTACTAAAATGAGTAAAAATATTTCAGCAATTAGGAGAAATGTTAATTTTATGCCGGAAGAAACAAGAAAACTTGTAATTGAGTCTCTTGTTTTATCTCAGCTGGACTACTGTCCTAATGTGTGGTCTGGTGCTGCAAACAAAGACTTAGACAAACTGCAGAGAGCTCAGAATCAAGCTGCACGGCTCGCTCTCAGATGTCCTTTTAGGACTAATGTTCATTCTATGCACAAGAAACTGTCATGGCTGACAGTCAAAGACAGACTGGTTTATCGATTAGTTCTGTCTTTACATAAAGTTTGGACAACACACAGACCTTTGAGTCTGTTCTCACAGCTACAGCCCACTTGTAATAGACACAGTTTTAACACAAGACGAGCCTCGAATGCAACTTTCACTTTACCAAAACCAGGAAATAATGCAATGAAAACAACCTTTCTATACAGAGCTGTTTCTCACTGGAATGAACTGCCTCAAACAATAATGATCATAAGAAATCATGATGTTTTTAAAAAAAGGCTATACGAAATTAGTGTTTGAAAATGTAACTATGCGAAAAGTTTAAGGTCAAATATGGGGACAGAATGGGATGTGTTTTGCCTTTAGTGTTGTTACTGAACTGATCATGTGTGTTTGTGTGTTAATGTACTTATTGTGTATTGTAATGATTTTACTTTGAGATTGGACCCCAGGAAGAGTAGTCTCTGCTACTGTAGAGACTAACGGGGATCCTTAAATAAACAAATAAACAAATTGCATCATATTTAGGGGTAGACTGGTGAGGGGAAAGTCATGTGAGAAACACATTGGGCCTCATTCATGAAAGTGTTCCTGAAAATCGTGTGTGACTTCCACTTTAAGAAGCCACTGAGAAAACTCTACGTCAGATTCACGATGAGTTCAGAAGACAAACTCCTGCTTAACAGCCTTTACGCCAAAATCACCAAACTCCAGCTACGAACGCTTTTATTTACATAGAAATGAATAAGGTATTAAGGAAGCTACTTCCTTTTATGGGAAATATGGGCCGGCCTCAGCATGTCTCCCACACTTACAGAGTGTAGAGGAAATGAGGAGGAAGTACAACAGCACATCTCCAGACTCAGAGGAAACATGTTCAACTCACAGATGGGATTTTGACGTTTGTATCACGTTTTGAATTATATGAGAAATATAATTCTGAAACAGTTGCTTTGCTCTTACGAGTGCTCCTGAGTGATCTTAGATTTGTTCTTACAGACCAACATTTTCACTTAACAAATTTTGTAAATGCCAAAAATGTTTGTTAACAGCCCTTAAGAACTAATTTGTTCGTAAGAACGAGTCATGACTGAGGCCCAATGATATTGAGCCATGAGAAGCTAAACTTTTGACCTCTTATAAGACATTTTCTGGTGAATCAGGTGTATTTTTAGCACAGCTAATTCAAGTGGAGTCACAGCCACGATTCATAAGAGCTTGTTGATGTGGTGTGCAGCCGCCTTTAGAGCGTAAAGTCAACACCACTAGGAAAGAGGTCTTGTTTTTTTAATCTGGCCACTAGAGCACTGGAGCCAGTATGAAAGACAGGATGCTGCAATAAACAAGCACGCTGTGGCAATCCATAACTTACACCCAACAGCTTTTATGTAACACGTACCACCACCGCGAGCTCGCAGCAAACGTCCAATTATAAAGTCAGAAATGTCATCAACTAACTGGAGATTTCAATCTGGTACAACATATTAATATTTGAATTCAGACCGACGTTTTTAATCCAATAAAAGAGTGCGGTTCACAGTGTTCTCGTGGATGTTAAGAGACGACGAGGAGAGAATTGGTTTTGGGTGTATAATTCAGGACGGCGTCGGAGCAAAGCGTGTCCTCTGCGTGTTTGGCCGTCAGCAGCATGCAGATGAGCTGAAGGGAGGAATTCATTTACAGTTTGGAGAAGTGTTAGCAATTAACAGCCTTGTAATGTTGGCCCCGGGCTGTTCCCAAGAAAATGTCCTCGTCCGAATAATGTCCACGTTTTTTTTTTTTTTTGTTGAGCGATTCCGCCACCCACGAACAATATTAAAACAATTCGGCACGCACAGACGCACAAGGGCAATTACCCGCGGCCCTGCTCGTGCTACAGTAATGGAGTAATCAGCTGCGTGTCAAGTCTGCGCTGTGACGTCGACGGGAATGCGTACAAGTTCAGATCGTTTTAGAGCCCTGTGAGATTGCAAAAATGGAAATGAGGTAAATATGTTAATGTTTGGGCTTAGCCGAGCGGATGTTCTGGGAGCGTGTGAAGCTTTTTTTTTTATTTGGCACGCTTTTCAATGAGCGTGAAGAAATATTTATACAGTCCATTACGGGACACGGGTACTAGAGCTGCGAGTTTAATCAACGTCAAATCAGAACTGCAAAGGTTCTGAAGGGAAGACATTTCACAAACATCGGATAAATACCTTGGGTTCTGCGTGGAAACAGATCTAAAAAGCATGTGATTCTTTTATTAGTTCATCAGTTCAAATGCTAATTTCTGTCTTTTTGTCCTTTCTCCTGGACATGTGTAAAGGACTAATATGATGCATTTGTGTTCCCATCCTTCAAACATGATCTTGAGCACCACCACTTTGGAACCACATGGACCAGGACATGGGTTTCCTCAAAATACATATGGAACCATCATCACAGAGACTTACAAAAACAGGTCAAAATGTTACTCAGTTCAGCTTTAAAACAAGTCTGGATGATCCAAGAGCATCTTTCTGCAAACAGATACTGCCCACCTCCTGCCACAGGCTGGATTTAATGTTTATAGGGCCTGATTGGCCCTGGGCCTTAAGTTGAATAGACCTGACTTATGACATCACTGTTTAAAAAACTGTTTTCTGACAACAACAAAAACTCACAAACACTTAAGCTGTGTTTTTGATGAAGAAGAATGTTTAAAAAAAAAAAAAAGCTCATTTGCATCTTATGTGTTTCCAGAGCTTTGTCTGGTCAGAGGGTCAAAAAATAAAAGCAGTTATTAGTGCAAATGTAGTAGTAAAAAACACAAAATATGACTAGAAAATAGCTAAAGAAACACAAAAACACATGTGTGAAGGATAACAGTGGCAAAGGCAAAGCCTGTTGCCTGAAGATTCTTAAAAAGCAAAACAAAGCAGACATTTGGGTGTGCGTGTGGAACAGAGTGACAGAACAACCCGGTGCTGAGTGGAGACAAAGTTTGAGCAGATCCATGACACGCTGCAGGGTCAGGCTGAGCTGTCATCAAACACACTGTTCTAACCTCACTCCAGCCCAGCCGACGATTGGATTTTCAGGTTGGAGAGAGAAATCTAATCTTATTCCACATCAGCTTCCTGACACACAGATGATCAGAGCTCAGGAGGCTGGAGGAGGCAAAAAGTCTGCTTCAGACTCAACAGTGTGATACAATATCAATCAGAAAAGGTGGTTAACTGCAGTGAGTTCTTTGCGACGTTAATAGGCACATTTCAACTGGTTTTCGTAGCCAGACTGAATCATCTTGGAAGCTTTAATGTAGCATTCTTTTTTTACCCGAGACATAAAATACACTAGAACACAAACATGCAGTTAAAAATGTGTTTACAGGATTATAAATGTTGGAACAAGACGAGACAGAATTTTTACAAAACAAGACCAGCCATGAGATTACACCTACGACAGAACTAGGGATGGGACGATATACGATATTATCGCTAATCACAATAATTAAGAGTCACAATTAAATAATCGCGGCTTTTTTTTTATCGTGACAATCGTATGTGACGATAATCACAATTATAGCAGAAGTGCTCCTGTGACTTCATTAAAGCATCTAAAATCTGACGCTGTGAACCCAGTAGAAGCTGTATTATGGTTAAACAAAGAAAAGTTCATGTGTTAAAGACACATGAACCTTTTGAGACAAAGTTAGTAGATTTTTGCTCAACATTTGTTCACTTTGAATCATTACTGATTGTACATAGACCAAAATACAATAAGTATTGTTTAAACACATTTTGTGTGCTAATAAATATTTCAGTGATTTTGAATCTGTTTATTTTTACGTTTAGTAAATTATGGTGATAATATCGTTAATCGCGATTATTTTAGTCACAATAATCGTGAGTGCAAAATTTATCGTCCCATCCTTAATGTGGAGGAGACTTTTTACTACAGCTGCTTAAAGATTTGCAACTGAACCCTTTATGAACATTCCCAAGACCGCAAAATTTGTTCTTAATGTGTACACACAATATCGTCACAATTTGATCTCGCGAGAAGAAACACATTTACAAATTTAAATGGGTTTCTTGTGAGAAAATTGAAAAAGGTCCCCATATGATATCATCAGTTTAGAAATTTACCCCATTTTATATTATTTTCAACATATTTTCAAACTTTTCATCACAAACTTGTTCTTGACTTGTGTATATATCAATTTACCAAAAGAAAATCCAACTGGAAAATCATAAGCACCTTCAAATCATTTCCCAAAATCAACATACAAATGCCATTTCCATTTGAAATCAAGAGTGTTATTTCTGTCACTTTTCAGAGCAGATCCAAAGCCATAACCATTACATCCTAATGTGCCATTTCTGAGCTGTGGACAGTTTGCAAACCTTCAGTCACACATTTTGAGTCAAAAGATGAAGATGAAAGACAGTCACACCTTTTACAACTGTGAAAAGGCAGAGGAAGGCTAAAGTTGACAAGAGATGGAGTCAAGCAAAGGACAAAACAGAGAGTTAAATACTGCAAAAACATATCGTATGTCTTATATTTACCTGTGGACCTAATTCGGATTGTCATGTGGGTTTCTCGTCCTGTGTGAATCGTCCATGTCTGTGTTTTCAATCTGTAAACTGAATATAAACTAATTCATAATGAGTCTGCGGAATATTTTACCTCCAGATTTGAACTAAATAGAGGTTATGCACTAACTTCTTCCAGTTGCAGATTGACATACGTAGGCCTATCATCCGGTGGCGAAGTTGTTAATCCTGGTTCTTTAGTCTACATGTTAGATGTTAGGTTTGACATACCGTTTGTTAGTTGTTCACAGAAAGTCCATCTCTTATGAAAGGGCTACCAGTGTGTATGCAGAAGTTACAGATCTCGTCGACATGAGAGGAAGGGTACAGTTTAAATCCTTTGTTCGTTTGCAAAAGATGTGAGCTGCAAATGCGATGGACATCAGACGCAGAGGTTTTGGACTTGTCCTAAGCCCTCCTCTATATAAAAAATGTCCTCTTGTCATTTGTTGTAGAAGCAGCGACGGCTGTAACTGCAAGAAAAGTGCAAAGTGCTGCATCTGAACCTGGGTTTTCATTAAAGTTGTAAAAGCATGACTATGCTATGCGCACATATTGAGCCTCATCGGTATGTGCTCGTAGTTGCTCATCTTTTACAACTATGAAAACTCTACTGGTTCAGAAGCTGCACTTTTCCTGCCGTTACAGCCGTCACTACATCTACAGATGACAAAGAGAACGGGTTCTTCAGGACTCACCCGAAATCTCTCGTCTGAGCTTCATCATTTGAGTAAACAACTGGTCACTATGGCAACTATATCCTTGGATGTAGCAACCTATGTCTATCTGAGACCGGAAGACGTTAGTGCATAACTCCTACTATTATTAATGTTCGCCACTAATCAAAATTTTAAAATGGGGAACTACTGCTCTAATCTACCGATAAAATACAAGACAACCCCGTTGTTGTGGTAAGAAAGGTCAAGAATATTTTAATAGGTTGGTTTCACGTGACATCACAACATTCTACTGGACAATGTAATTTCAATGAGGTGGAGGCCGGTAAAATAAATATTGTTTAAATGTAATTTATTTTGTAATACAAATGAGTAGTGGGTCTAGTTATTATAGAAATAATCGCTTTTTAAATTAGCTAAATATTTTTTGAATTATTCCACAACAAAGTCCAATGTTATTAATAGGAAAAACTGCTCTTGCCTCCACCTGGCTTATAACTGCCAAGAATTCTAGAATGTGAAACCCACCTATTGATCTTATTTAACCAGGGAAGTCCCACTGAGATTCAGAATCTCTTTTGCAGGGGAGCCCTGGGGGAAGGGTCAGGGGAGGCATTAATGGACATGTTTTTAGTTGTAGGAGGAAACCGGAGTACCCGGAGGAAACCTTCTTGCTATGAGGCCAGAGCGCTAACCGCTGCGCCACCGTGTCGCCATATGGATGTTTGGGGAAAGTTTTGGAGAGTGCTGCAAAGTTGTTTGGATTTTATCACAGTAAATGTAAAAAGAAAGAAACGACTGTTTCATAAGAAATCTGATGGTGTAGATATGACTCTGAACGACAGACACAACAACGTGACCAGAGCCACAATAGGCTGTGTGCACGGAATTTCAGTTGGCTTGCGATTGTTCAAAAATGCTAACTTCTGTACATACAACCATTTCCTGTTAGCGTTAGCATTTAGACACAATTATGTCTCTTTTTAAACACACAAGTGTCTCTGATGAATATTCCTCTGATATGTAAAGTCTTTAACATGTTTTCTGTAACATTCACCACAACTGTCTGATCTAAAGAGGATTTATTAGTTTTAAACTGATGTAGTGAAAACCTCATTGAAGAGTATTGAACAGGAAGTCGTTGTATGTACAGGATGTAGTATTTTAAACCAAAACAACACAACTGCACTCAGCTAATTACACTGCCACAGCTCAGGTCATTCCTGATAAAACAAACCCAAACACAGAAATGTGAACAGTCATGAATGAAGCAAAAGGTTGTTAGGTTGTTGTCATAAATAAGTATGTAAAGTAAACATTTTAGAACAAAGTCTGCAAAAACAAGAACATTACAGACCTCGATTCTCCCCGTGTGAATGTCTCTAAAAAAACAAACTCAGACATTGTGGGTCAAATAAAGTTTACAGACTTCTTGAGGTAAATATAATACTTCGCAAATACGACAATAGACACAGAAAGAGTTGTTGTTGCACCATTTCCAAATCAAGCACAACTATAATTTAGCTAAAGACTGAACATTAGAAAACAGCCACAATGAATTTGAAGATAGAAATGAGTTTTTAATTCAATACGCCATTTAAAAAAAAGGCCCAGGCTGAAATAGGACTGGATGACTTTAGTTCTCTCATTTAGAGCAAAAAACATGGAAATAATCGCAAATCCAAATGGTTGCAGATTGGTTTAATGAACACTTAGTTATTTAAAATGTCAGTTGGTTTAACATTATCCTGATGCATGAGTTTTATTTCTCTCTGTGGAAACCATCTGAAGTCTCAGCATTGGAGCTGTTTGTTCTATGGTAGGGGTCGTTTTCACATTAACCAATGACTGGCGTTTGTTGGTTACCAGACGTTACGTATGTACTGCGACCGACTAGTGATGGGAAGATGACCTGATTTGCACCGATACATCGATGTAAACATGCGCGATGCGAGTGCGTCAGTAGAGAGAAGCTACATCGATGCGGATCGTGTGACCAAAGCAGCCTGCATCTGATTATTGGACGGTTCCCCGATGAATCTAGATTCTTCACAATTGACTTTCGCCGAGCCCGCCCAAAACACTATTGTCCAATCAACCATGTAGCAACCGTTGCTAGTAAAATGGTCCGTCAAATTTGAGCTCAGCAGATGGTGAAGCGATGCACCTACAGTTATGTAACCACCGCAATACCCAATATTGACCGGAGATTGTGTTCTTCCATTTCTAAAGCCGAAACAACTGAGCAGTGACTACAAGATTAACATACTAGCTCCTCTCCAGCTAATATATCGAACACATGTCTGCTCAAAGGTAAACATTTTAACTATGCTATGGACTTACTGTGTTGATAGAGAGGCAACACAACTAGACCCAAGTATACATGAAGGATATAATGCGAAGTTTACGCTCTAAAGAGCTGCTACGTTTAGCTAGCCTTTAGTTTAGCCAACACTGGTAGGTTAGCTCGCTACATGCCTCGTAATGAACAATATTCTTACAACAGAAAAAATAGACCTTAACATATGAAGTGAACTTACCCGGCATGAAGAGCAGGACAAGGTCTGGCTGTTGCATTTGAGTTAAATATCATGGGTTTCTCTGATTTAGCTTGAGACCAGTAGCATTAGCCTCCATAGGAGTTAACTATGTCCCTTCGTTGCGTATTTTAATGTTTTGAATAAATCCTTCCGCTGCATAGTGAACCCTTTTGCCTCGATCTAGAGGATCTATCTAATCTATATACCAAGCTTGTGTTCCATGTACATGCACACACTGTGAAAAATATGATACAATCCAAACCAAAAAATAATAATATATTATTTTTTATAATTTTAGAAAGTTAGTAACTGAATTTTCAAGTGACTGAAAGATACTTTTACATGGCTTGAATGTATCTGGGTAATAGAGGCCCATGAATAATTAAACAGACTAAATTTAATATGTGCAATGTTGAGTGAATCGAGATGCATCGTGATCAGGGGGCATATCAACCAAATCGATCGTTAGCTGTAAGACGTGTATCTTAAAAAATCGTATCGCTGCTAGTGTATCGGGATGCACATCGTATCGGACAAAGATCCAAGATTCCCATCACTACAACCGACACATCAGTTGTAGTCTGGTTTGTACAGTGTAAACATGAAAGGAAAGAGGCTGCAGCACCATCGCATCATAAAAAAAGGTCATGTTTGAATCTAAATTTCCGGCAGCTACTATACTTTAATGACAACTTGCAGAACTAGAAACAGTTCCTTGAATTCGACGTCACCACTCATTTCTGATTGGTCGATCGTCTCTCAAGCTCGATTCAAGCAGCAACAAACACTAACATTCCTGACCTAGAGCTGGAGTGAAATGAACTGGAGCAAAGGCGCTAGGTGGAGCTAGCCTGGCTGGTTTAAAGATGAGGTCGCTAACTTTTTTACTTTCAGATTAGCATACTTTGTGTTTTTCACTAAAAGTAGTTGATAAATGCAGCACTGTGTGAAAAAAATTAGACCACTGAGTATCGTCTGAGTTGAATGATAAAGAGTTTTAGTTCTAATCATGAACCAAACGCAGCTCTCTGATTGGCTGTGCTTGAGTGACCCCCTACAGTTTCACTTTGTTGTTTGAAAAAAGAAGAAGTATAAGCCAGAATTGCAACTAAAATGAGTACATGTTGAAGGATTTATGCGAATATTTTGTCAGATTTAAAACATAAATCATTTTTGCAGTGTGAAAATCCGCTCCTCCATCTTTAACAATAGGAAACAGAAAATTCTACTGACACGTCTGTAGGGGTGTTGAAAAAAATCGATTCTTAAATGATTGCGATTCTACTTCATAACGATTCTGGATCACGTCAGTTGCATCTAAGTTCTGTTGTGCTAAAATAGCTCCTACATGACATGATTTACCTCGTCAGAAAACTGGTAAAACTTTGTGTCTGAGTTCAAACACATACAGTATATTATATTCTAATAAACTCTTTGTGCCACAGTGTCAGTAAAACTTTGCGTTGGAGCGGTCTCTCTCTCTCTCCAGGCAGGAGCGAGGGAAAGGAGGCCTGTTGCCGAGGACACAAACACAGACACACACAGAGCAGGAGATTACGTGAGGTAGAAGTGCGAAAGTAGATCAACATTCAGGGTTTGTTAGCGCTACTTTACATCCGTGTACTCCATGAGTTGTCCTGCGTTGTGTTGTTAGCGGTGGACAGCAGCTAACACAACTTGTCTGCATTAAAGGGCCAGTGACTCATTTATGAGAGTGATGTCATGATCCAGAGCTCTACAGAACAGTCGGCATTTCCTCTGAGAGTATAAACTGACATTGAGTGTGTTTACGTGCACATGAGTATCCCGATTCTGGTCAGGATTTGTAAGCTTCCTGTGTGTTTTGTGTGTGTCAAAGTGAGAACATGTAAAGTCAAGAAGGCTCATTTCCCAAAACGACTACAAATTATTCTTTTCCTTTTTCATATATTCAATTTCTTGTAGTTATTTCCTTTGGGGTCGAGTATGATTGGAACTATACCAGTGACCCTCCTTTTTTTAATCTTTTTTAATCTTTGTATAAATCAATAAAGTCTATACTCTCACATTTTTCTAACCAGGCCAGTCAACTGAACTTTTGTGAATTCAGAAACTGGAGATAAACCATCTGGCCTTCCAGCTGCCCGATTGGTTTGGGAGACAAAACTAGCGGTGTTACGGCCCATGGTTTTGAGGAAAATCACATGTAGCAGGGCGGGGTTAACACGGGCTGTTAGTGCCGGAGTCTGATTCAAGCTAAACAAAGATGGCTGCTCCCGTGGATGTACATGTTTCTGCTGCTTTTGATGCAGTTTTAGCAGAAATACAGAGTCATTTCTTTTTAAAAGAAGAGCAGTATGTGTGACACTTGTTCTATCCCACACACATATTGGATACACCATTACGAGTTGATGTGATTGGCAAATATGGTAGGCCCCACACATAGGCGCCAATTTGTGTTTTTTTGCGTCGGTGCCCATAATGTGCACGTGCGTCATTTGCACGTGTCTTTCGCGCGTTCATTTGTTTCTTTTCTACCGGCAACTAGCAGACTTCTGGCTCGCGCTGGCACACTCTTTACCAGTGAACAGAATCCAGTAGGCCTACATAATACCCCGCAGTGCCCCGGGTCTGTCCTGCCTGTCCACTGCAGCTCTCATGGCACTGACCAGGCACTACAAACAGGAGCAGAGCAGTTCGTCACTTCATACGTCTTGATTCTGACACAGTTGTGAAATAAGCCATGATCTCACGGGGCACAGCAGCTGACGCGGGGATCTCACTGTGTAGTTTTGCTCCGCCCCAGTCCGCCTCTGAAATTGACCACGAGTCTAAATGACAGCGCTGAGAGAGGAGAGATGCTGTATGAGCGCTTATTCGCGCATATAGATGAAAGAAAGTGAGAGAACATGACCACTCAGACATTTAGAGAAACCTGTTAATGAAAGTAGGCAAAATTGGCCTAGGTGCTCAGACATTCCAGTGCTTGAGCCCCGCAGCACCCATGTGATCGGCGCCTATGGCCCAAACCCAATCAGCTCGAAGTATTTCACTAAACATCCCACCTTTTCCCCAAACACTTTCAGCGAGTCAAGTTCCAGATGGAGACAGTAGAGTTCAACACAGAACCATCTGGAATGAGCCAGGTTACATTTTTCCAGGGTTAAAAATCACTTTGCCCAAAGCTCTGACTGTGTTCTAAATTCTTATGCTCCTATTTGATTAGTTGGTTCTATTTTGTTGTTGGAAACATGTTAAAAACCCATAAGTTGGCAAAGTAGCTACACATGCTTAGCTCCTTGCCATATCTGTGCCATGGTTGCCATAGTTACCAGTCTGAATATTAAATATCTCAAAGCACATGAACATCCTGGTTTCTCTGAGCACATCTCAACACCAGAACCAGAATACTGTCATAACCAGGTTTTCTGAATTGGATTAAAAAACGCTGACCTGCCTAAATCTGATTCTACTGCAGATCACTCGTGTTGATTTCTTCTAGACTTAAGAGGCTTATGTGGTGTGCATTTGTGTGCCGTTCCCGGAGCAGGTCACAGAAAAGATTCCACGTGGAAAGGCCAGGATACTCACATTGAATTTGATGATGTCGTAGATAAGGTAGCGAGGCACCGGCTGACCGTTCACCTTGTCCACGATCATTTCCTGCAACATAAACATGAACGTCAGGTCAAGGCTTAAGCGCTGCAAACTCGACAGGAAATCAGGGACAAACCCACTGGAAATATTGTTCAGAGCTGAGCTGGAGCTGCAGTCTATGGCTCAAACTGAGGCTCATTGAATAAACGTGTAACCAACTCACAGCAGAATGAAATAGAGGTCTGTAATAATAATAAAACATTTAAATTAAGTTAAATGAAATTATTTTAGTAGTTTGTTGCTCTACCTGAAAAAAATCTAACATGTTGCTTCCAGTTAAAAACAGATTAAATAAAAAGTACATTATTAGTTAGTAATCGATCCCTCATTGTAAGTTTATTGAAATAATCAAAGTAATCATTAAAGGGACAAGGATGTTTTTAAAA
Organism: Mugilogobius chulae; assembly: GCA_038363315.1. NCBI lineage: Eukaryota > Metazoa > Chordata > Actinopteri > Gobiiformes > Gobiidae > Mugilogobius > Mugilogobius chulae. The sequence continues at coordinate 35,146,735 of CM076405.1, forward strand.
ATGTTAAATTAATCTATTTAAAACATTAAATTGCCATTAATTTTGATGTTAAAAAATATACTTTATTATGACGATAATTGTGAATAATTGCAAAATCATGATTTTTTCTTTTGCCATCATCGTGATTCTAAAATTGTGTGTCGTGACATCCCTAATCAAAGCAGAAAAAAACCTTCTTAGATCAATTTCGTTGGATAAAATGTTCTACTTAAATCTATAGAAAGAACAGTGGCTCATTGTGGATGTGCATCGGAAAAGAAAAAAAGAAAGCCAGACAGAAACAATGACACACTTTGACATTCGTATATTGCTGGGAGAGAAAAAGCCATTTAGGGAAAGATGGTCTTCTCTTTCCACATGTGGCCAGTCAAGTCGTTACGACTGTGAAAGCTCTGGTGAAAGCCTTTCAGCAGCACACATGTAGTAGTCAGATGTCTTACTCCATAATGGAAGTACAGAATACATGAAGCATGTGTCACGTTCACACGTACAGCTGTGACTGGCTTACAATAAGAATATAGAGCAGTGTGTTGGGTTTATACGAGTGTATATACAGTATAGTAGAGTTTCTTCTCATTTTTTAGTTAATGGTTGTCCACTGGCAATTTTGTTTTAGGAAAGTCAAAATGTTTTTTGTGTTTTTGTTGATTTATTTATTTTCATGACAATTACTGTAATTTCTGCCTATTGAGCGCACCTGAATATAAGCCGCACCACTAAATTTAAGTAAGAAAAATTATACATATATGGTACATATAAGCCGCACTTGTTAATAGTAAGTCTATGAAATCTATCATTTGCTGCATTGCTTATAGCACAAGTCAAAGCTCATGAAAAAAGTTATAACAGAATAGGTAGTATCTTCATTTTCAGCTTTGAGGCATCATCTTTCTTTCCCAGTGATATGGGATTACTTGAGGTAATGAAACACAGAATATTGTCCAAGTATTGTTATCAAGATGTGCTAAAAATAATCAAGATATTCATGTTTTTGAATACCGACAAAAAAATAAATTTCTCATTAGAAAATTCAAACGGTTTTCAAAATTAAAGCAGTAATGTGCTAAAAGAGACCTAAACATTTAAAAAACACAAAAGGATTTCTTCACAACAAGAATGAAAATGTATATTTTTGTTACACTTCACCCCGACAACAAGTCATCAAATGTTATACATTCTCATCAATGTTGTTTTGAAGACATTCAAACAATGAACACTGAGTACATCGTCGATAGATATGTTTAAAAGACAAATAAAACAATATATTGTAAACTTCCAAATAGAAAGCCAATCTTTTCATTTATTTTTATATTTTGTCTAAACTGGTTTAGTCAGTTAATAAATCATGGCTGTCTTAGTCGAAGTATTATTTTAGTGGAAGGATTGGAGAGCACAAATGTCTTACAATGTTTTAACATCTGAAAATCTTAAATACCTAATAGTTATTTTACTAAATATTTGGTCATATTGTTAAGACATTATAGTCTTGAAAAGGGGGCGTGTCCTTTAGCTTATCTAATCTATCAGTAGAATGTGTTTTATGGCCTTTTCCCACTGTAGAAACTTTTTTCAGTTCCTAGTACTTCTTTTAGTTCCAGTTCTCTTTTCTGGGCGTGTTCGCGCAGAGCAGTAACTGCGGCCACACTTTAGGAACATTTTTAACTCCTGTTCTGGGGCAGGTACTTTTAGTTAAACCAGGAACCTTTGGTGACACAAACACATTTACAATGCTAACTTTGTTTAGAAACATGTTTTATACATTCTCACATTTAAACTTTCCTTATCCTTAAGAAATTTTAAGGACATTATATTATATTACAGTGGATACATTTGTTTTATTGAAGTTGAAGTTTTAAGTTTTGTAGATCACAGGTTTATGTGGAATCAAAAAAGACAACTTTTGTTGTCCCAACACACTTAATTATTTAAATGTTACAGACTTTACAGATGCTAATGCTAAAGCCTGTTAGCCCTACTTTCAGAACCTGCTGCTGGGTGAACACAGACACTGGGACAGGCTGGAGAAATGTTGGGACTAGTTCTTGGTACATTCATGTGCGAAAACGCCTTTTGTTCTATTCTAGTCACACTTGACAATTAAACTTGAACTGATATGTTTGAAGACATGCTTGAACATTTTGTATCAAAAAATCAAGATAGCCATTTCTGTCAATATTGCCCAGCCTTACCAACAACACTATTTTTCTTGCATTTAAAAATCTCTCCAGGTTGGACTTCTGTACATGTGTGTCAAGTGTTACAGCACATCCTTCTTTTTATGCATGTGTAATTGAAAGAAAATCCTGGGTAGTGGCACAGAGGGAGGAGGCTCTCCAGAGAACATACAGTTCTTTGAAAGATGCTTGGAGCTGGTGTGAGCATGTGTGACTCGCAGAAGCAGAAATAGCAGCACATGTATTATGCAGAGCTCTGGTGTTGAGTCAGGTGCAGCGGCTGGACCAGGGAGCATCACTGTTAGCAACATCAAAGAGGAAATGTTACTATGACCTAGCAAAAAGAATCCTCATTTTATTGATAAGGCTGTTAGTTGGAGTAAATGTTCTTCTATTTTTCAATGCATTATAGAAGGACTAACTAAATTTTGTCTTTCAAAAACAACACTTAACTAACTCCTTATTCACAACAGTGTTTTTTTAGGGCTGGGAAAATGATTACAAGAACACAGTGCATTCATTTTATCTTTTAATCGCTTTAAAATAAATTGACGCAATTTTACTCGCTCCTTTTGCGCATCCCAGCACCAGACATAGCTACAGCGTGAAGACTAGTGACTTGTGCGACATATGTGGTCGTGTGTGCCGTTCAGAGTCGCCAATCGAAGTGCTCCGCTGTGCTTCATACACTCTCACGTCCTGTGTCGCGCTCTTACGTGTTGTGTCGCGCTAATAATAATCGGCGCTTCTATTGCTGCGCTCCGTCGGTCTTTACAGAATCACGTCTACATTAAAGATAGACCGATATAATGTCCGGCCAATATTTTGGGGCCGATGTTTGGATTTTTTTTAAACATCTGGCAGTTGTTTAAACAGTCGTCAAGTTATAGTTTTGGAGAGAAATGATATGGTTTGTTTTATATTTCTATTTTGGTGTGTTTAGAAAAGGAGCACTTTCTTGAATGACTCTTTTTTAAATGTTCTGTAATGTGCATAAACATGTTGTACTATGCATTAAACAATGAGACACAAGAATAGTTTAGATTGAACTTGTTCTTTTTTGGATAAACTACCTCATCTCAGCTTTGTCTTTTAAAAAACTAAACTAAAAAAAAAATCGGCCTTAGAAAATTGGCCATTGTTATCGGCATCGGCTGACAACATTTATAAAAATTGACAATGGTATCGGCCTAAGAAAAAAAACATATCAGTCGATCTCTAGTCTACATTCACGTCTACATTCTCCAGCCTTTCTGCGAGCGTTTAGGACTAGAGCTGCGTGGTCCGGTCTGAACCTATGGGTTAAAAGTCACACCGAAGTCTGCCTTTTCCCCCTGAACATTCACATGCTAGCTTACCGGCAACTAGCTCGTCGTGTAAGTAACTTCCTCACACTAATATGTCCCGGGACTGAGCTAAGACACTTTAGACCAAGGGCTAAGAATGCTACTATAAACTCAAGTTGCAAGCCTCCATTCCTGCTTAGAGACGAGCTGAAAATTAAAAATGACAGTTGGATGATGATGAAAACGCCTTGATCTTAGAAAGCGCTGTCCAGATGACAACTCTGAAGCCTTTCTACTATGGATCACTCCTGGACCAATGAGGGATCACACTGACTTGTTGCGTTTAACATTTAGTTCTGCTGTCTGCTGCTTGTGTCAATAACAGAGTCACAGCAGATCGTTCAGCCCTGCTCCAGTGTGAGTGTGAGAGCTCAGAGGGCCACCTGTGTCGGTCTGTGTGCTGGTGCTGTAGTCAAGACAACATCCAGACTACGACCTGTCCACGACAAGAGCAGGCTCACGAAGGGTTTAAAGGTCGCCACTGTCATCGCGGAGCATTGTTTTTCAGTCTATTAGAAGACAAACAGTACTGTAGTTAAAGTGCCTATTACAGGTTGAACTAATCATTTCACTAAGATAATCACAAATCAAAATTTACTTCCTGTTTATAAATATATGCAGTTTCCTAGCAACCATGTAATAAATGGGACTAAAAATGTTATAAAATAAAAAGACACTAGAATTAGGGCTGTCGCGGTTAAGGATTTTTTCCTGCGGTCTATATTGGTGACTTGGTATGGAATACCACAGTGGTCCATAAAATGCATGTACTTTGTGGTTTGAAACTTCTATGGCCAAAAATCAAGTTATGTTCATGTTAATTTCTTTTAATCTATGTTTTTTTAGTGTTTACACTTCACAAACAAATGAACCAGAGGCATCAGGCGAACAGTGCTGCAGCGCACTTCATAAGTTTCACTTTTGATTTCTCTGTAAAGAGTGCTGGGATCAAAGTCAGCGGAGCGCAGCGCGCTTTGGAGAACGGGAGCTTGTTTACACGTTCTCATGGGCATAAGAGGACGATTATAAAAGATTGGATCTTTTTGGCTGCGGATCGTCAAGTACATTTTGCAGCGAACTCGTATGGCCGCATCTGTACGGAATCGCTGCACCGCGATGAATTATAAACACTACATTGCGCTTTGCCTGGATCGAAGAAGGGACAATTACCGTCAAGTTTGTATCAGATAGTTTTTGCGTGAACCTATCGCTATAACTGCAGACTGTGAGCTAATGTGGACACAGCGGCAGCCTTTGTACTTGTGATTGTTTTTTGAGTGGATTAAAGCTACAAATAGTCTACAGATCTTCTGTTTGAAGGTAAGATACATGAAATACATCACTTGTGGAAAATGCGCAGTTACAACTCATGTCCACCTGCCACGTAAATAAACTGTGTGTTGTGCATTTCGTGGCTTATTGACGTAAATAAATAAAGCATTAAGCACCACTGAAAATTGGCACGAGTCAAGTCAGACTGAAGGGAGTTTAGCGATAACACAAACACAACAGAAACCTATAAAAGCTTTCTGAAAAGACAGAGGTGATGTTTCTCACTGTCCACCATATTCCAGCGTCTCCACAGCTGAGATGCACTCAGTCCTGCAGTTAAAATACCCTGGACAGGTGCGCAAAACCTTATTAAATGTAAAATGCGGTTACCGCGATTGCTTGCAATTTTGCGGTTAGCGCGACAGCCTTAACTAGAATACACTCATTTTAACTAAATTAACTGTATGTTCACAAGCTCGTAGAAATGTTTCTTGTGAGAAAATGTATATGTCCTGGTCTCTTTAGTGTGAAGGCAAAAGTTTAGAACTCTACATTACTTCCTTTGATTTCTAAGAGACATTCAAACTTGTGTTCACAAACTTGTCACTTACTTGTTATTTGTGGTAAAACTACAATTTATATTATTTACAACGGGTATGAATCTACCAAATGAAGCTAAAATGGGAAAAATGGAAAAGTGTATGACACGAAAGTGTATGACACGAAAAAACCCCAGACATTTTTACTTGTTTTGTTTTTATGAGCTCATAGACATACACATAATATACTTTCGAGACCAGTTACTTTACGGTTCTTTTAACGCTTTGTTTTTTCTTTTGACATTAAAACTTTTATCCCTCTTTACCTGGAGAAAGACGAGAAATGGAGAAGGCTGAATTACATATTTTTTAAATCTGACTTAATCGATTACATTGGGATTCTCCTTTCAACTGCAGCGATGAGCAGAGGATGTACGACACAGTTTGGATCATATCAAGTGTTTGGCCACATTCTTAAGAGTAAACTTCAGACTGTGACTGGATCAAGGGGATTTATGAAGCTGAACACACAGACATGATAGAAAGGCTCGCGACAAAGACTGTCTTCTTATTGAAAACTATCTGATTTTTCTGTTTAAGAAAGTATGCTGTCACACTGTGCTTTGTTTGGAAGATACGCAGTTTGTTTAGGAAAAATAACACGTGAATTGTGTCGCTCGTTTGTGCAGATCACAGTTCAAAGCTCACGCTTTGTTTGGGACAAGTGAGAAGTCATTGTCGTGACATGGAGCGTACTTCGTGTCATTGTGGAGTGCACATTTGGCACATAGTGGTCTTTTTGTGTTTGTGGAGAAGAGCATGTGTGGTGTTTCTGTTGTCTGCTTATTGACGCGGAGATTTAAAAGCAAGAAACCGAAAAATGGCATCGAAAGTGCGTCATGTTCTTGGTCGGTTTTTAATGATGACTGATGTCATCATTTATTAGGGGTGTAACGGTACACAGTTGTAGTGAATCGTTTCGGTACAGCACTTTTGATTGGGTGCACCTGTGTACCATTTCAATTTCATTTTTATAGATACAGTCGGCATCAAAGGCCACGCCCACTAACAAACCTCTGTGTGGGAATCTTAACATGGGGAGTGAATCAGAACAAGAACTTTATCACTCACTGCTCAGAAGAAAATATATTATGTCAAATGTAGATACTGAACGAAGGCTCGGAGATAAATAAAGTGGTCCAACAATGTAAATATATCCAACAATGCTGATGGTAGCTGCAAGCTAAATGCTAGCGTGATGCTAGCGCTGCCTGGCGTGTTTTAACATCTTTTTTAACTTTCTGTTTAATTTTCTGACATATCGTCACATCAGTAACCTCCATTTAAAACTGGTTGTGAGTCGACTTGAATTAGTTGTGCTAAAATACACTTAATTCGCCAGAAAAGGTCTTAAAAGAATTTAGCTTCCCATATTGTAACATGGTGAGGCATGAGACGCTTTCCCCTTCCAGGCCACACCCCCAATTGCTGACTATATCTATATAAATAAATGTGATTTTGCACAACTGAGGTGGAACTGACGTTGAGGAACACGACTAAGTGATGCACTAGCATACATTTTGGAGTTTTAATAACTTCTTCCTGGACTAATATTCTACCGCACTTCTTGCCACGAGAATATTTCTGCTGGATTTACATGATTCTGCACTCGTGAACACTTCAGAATCATTGCGGGGGAAAAAAATCACTGCTGTTGCGTCACATTCACCTGTAACTCACACAGTCACAGTCACTTCCTTTCTGTGAGTAACCACTCCGTGTGAAAAAGTGCATCGCCACATTCAGATTGGCTGTCCATCTTTTGATTCAAACCTCCAAAAAATAATTGACAATTTGACTTGACTACATCAATTTCTCTCAATTTTTCAATTAATTTGCCCGTCCTTTTTGACAATATAATCCCATTTTCAATATAATGGACTGGAGAGAGGAGGAAGCAAACTGACCAGTGCATCAATTCATTTTCATTTAAAAACTACACAATGCACGTGGATATTTCCCAGCCTGACTAAAAGAGCTTCATTAGTTTCTCTCAATGCTTGCAGTGATTGGACTGGAGCCTGGTCGTCCACACCACATCACACCACACACCGGTCTGAACATCTGCTTCTGCGCGTGGATTCCATAATTGGACAATATGGTGTCTTTTTCAATACACATGTTTAGAGTTGCCAAAGTCAGACCACTGGGGAGGGCAGAGCAGACGCGACGTGCCTAAAGGGAGGGGCGGCTGTAATGAAATCGTGTCATTACGCATGCATCGAACCACTGCAGAGACAGAGAAACAGCAAATGAATGTATTATTAGGACCAAAGGAGGCCGCCAGGAATTCAGTCTGCGTTTCTGAAGAAAAAAACGTGAGGCTCATTAGGCATTGTACTCCGACGCAGCACGTGGAGACAAAAGAGCGTGCCTTTGGGCTGGAGATGAAACATATCTGGCAACGCAGCTGGTTCTCAACATGGCGTCCCGGGGCTTGTTTTAAACTGCTGAAGATCCAGTCCGTGTACAGAGAGCTAGAAGCGTCAACAAATGAACAAGCAGCAGTCAAAACAATGGATGCTAGTGGTGAGCTTAATGTATATCTGGAAAAAAAAATAAATGCTTCAAAGGTCAGGCTAGGCTGCAATTAAAGAGTCTAGTTTGGTCTAGTTTGAGGAAAAGGATGTCGCCGTATATAGACCATATCAGCAGCCAAAAACATCTATTTAAAGTACTGTCCTTTGTCCCGACCTTTGGAAAAGGTCATGAGAAAAATAGAATGGTGTTGGGCTGGAAATACTAAAATATCTGACGGGTTTTTTCATTCAAACAAAAAGTAACAGAGTAAACTAAGGCCTTGTCCACGCAAAGAAAAACAATGATAATTTTTAACATGGAGCTGTCTTAGGATTTGAGAGCGCCCACATGAATCAGTAAACCAGCCTGAAGCCGGTGTAATGTTTGTAACTGACCAGAGTGTGGCGCTGTGACACTGACACAGAAAAACTAAACTAGAGAAGAATTGACACTGAGCAGTGCAGAAAGTCGCTAAATGTAAACAGACACTTAGCGAAGAATTCTTTAAACTGATCAAACTGTCTGAATGATCAATGTGGATCTAAAACCTACAGAAGAGACACAGAAAGTGGATTATGCTTCAGATTTTTTGAAACATTTTGACAAACTACAAAACTGATTAAATTGAGATTGTAGTGGATTTATTAAATTCTTCTGTGGTTTACAGTGCAAGGAGAAGTGAAAATCATATAAAGGTCAGTACATTCTGCAGATGGGACGTCACTCTGGACAGTGATTTGAAATCTTTTTACTCTGGGACTTGGTTTCAGAAATTTTGGTTTTCAGAGTCCTGAATCTCCTGCTTTGTGAGGGTGATGTGTGGTTTAGGTCAAACATTTGTTCTAAAACACCTGACAAGTGTGAACAAGGTCTAAGAATAATAAAGTTTAGTGGTGGTTTTCTAGCTACAAAAATGCTACTGCTAGCATTGCCATGCCAGTGATCCGGCAGTATCCGATATCACCGCTGGTCCATGAAACTTTGCTGAATGGGTTCAGCTGATAATGTGTTTGTGCCTGTAAATGGATGTAACATTTACTGACATATGTTGAACCAGAGTGTCATAAGCTCAGAAATTGTATTCACGTGAAGTTGGTAAGTTGTTATTTGCACAATAAATACCAACTACATAGCACAAAATAATTTGCCGGCGATTCAGAGCCCACGCCTCAGTTGTAAGAAGTAGGCTCCTTCAGCGACTTCTTCATTGAAACGGAGAGTCACATGACCCACGGTCAGTTGAACGTAGTGTGCTTCATGTCTGAAAGACATTATGAATGAGTACACTGACTAGTCCTCTGAGCAGGGCAGGCGAGAGTGGACGATCAGACCAGCGATGAACTGATCCAATTCAGAGTTGGTCACGGGAAGCAGTTTTAAATTTACATCTACCTATGTTACATTCATAGGTAGGCCCATAAGAGCTCCCTGATCCTGTCAGGTCTCAGAAGCTAAGCAGGGTTGGGCCTGGGCAGTGGGCAACAGAGGAGAAACTCGTTGTTGTGTCCTTAGGCAAGACACTTCACTCACATTGCCTCGTCTGGATCTGGTGTGTGTATGAATGGTTGGTGGTGGTCGAAGGGCTGATGGCGCAAAATGGCAGCCTCGCTTCCGTCAGTCTGCCCCAGGGCAGCTGTGGCTACAATAGTAGCTTATACCCAGTGTGGGATGAATGAATAATGCAAAATGTGAAGTGTCTTTAGGTGTCATGAAAAGCTCTATATAAATCCAATGCATTATTATTATTATAAATCAGATATGGCAATTAGGGTATATAATGCTTACTATAACGCATACATATGTCCACATTTATATAGTTTTACATTACAAATATTGACTGTTTTGGACAATTTGTAATTGGGTTTCAGTTTGACACACCTTCGAAATGTTGAGGAGCAATTTTCAAATAAAGAGTTACCACGGATAACCTCTATTTCAGATAAATGTGAAATGTTTGTAAAATGAATCACAGAAGTTCAAAATTCTTACATTAATATCATTACTTGAAAGCTTCGAAAATACGTATTACTATTTTTTGCAGCATTTTTTACTGTAAACGATATACTCAATATTCAACTTCTGTATATCTTGAAAACAACTTTCACAATATTATCTAGAATTCAATACATTGCCCAAACCTATATAATGACCAATATTTCAACTGTCTTTGGCCCCAGTATTTCTGCCTCAACGTGTGTGTGACTCACATCACTGTCAAAACTATTCTTAGTGCAACATCCAGGCAAGGTGAAGAAGACAAGAAGAAAAGAATGACAAGTAGCTCATCTGTCATCGCCGGCCCAGGGAAACGAGACTACAATCTAATCAACTGCGACGACAAGATGGCCAGCAATATCCGGGGTGCTTTTTAGAGTCTGGAGAGTGGCTCATCTGGGCACCTGCGGGACCCTCGGTGACCTACAACCCATCAACATGTCAATAAAAGTCTGCGCCGGGTTTTTACAAGGCCATACGTCTCCGGGTATCACCGCCAAGACACCGAGAGGCAGCGCTGCGGAGGGATGGCATTTCACTGGTGCTGTTTCTTCCAGGATGTGAGGGAGAACAAGCCAGCTCTGACAGATGGGGTAAGAGAGAGAGAGGAGAGCGCTTTAGATAAGACAAGACCAATGCCGGGGCCCTGGGACATTGGCAATCCAGGTGCTGTTAGGGTGAGATAGTAAATGTGAGGGAAAGGAAAGGTTGTAAACATTCAATCCAAAGGGTCTGAACTCACGAACAAGTTGTTTGGGTCTGTCATTAACCTGCTGTAAGTCAAATCAATGTTTAGCAGGGCTGTAGTCATTAGTCGCTTAGTCGCTTATTCAAGCATCTTTGTCACACTAAATTTTATTAGTTGACAAATTTTTTTTATTTAGCACACAGATTGATGAGTCGTTGAAGCAAAAAAAGGATGAAGATTTCAATTTGCATTGTTGCAAATTCTTAGTATTTAGAGGGAACACAAGCAGAGTGGTAGTTTTTTAGTGCAGATTAGGGCTAGTACATGGTCAAACAATACACATTTTGAATCATTTGGAGAGTTTTTTTTTTCTTTGGTCCATGACCGCTCTAATGTTTAGACTAGGGGTGATGATGAAACTGGAACTTTTCTTTTCCTGGAAAATGGAGAAGATATATTTGAAATACAGTGTATCGCCTATCAATCGTAAAGTATATCGCAAACAAGAAAAACAACGAATGCTTTCCCATCGTCAACAGTATATCATGTCCCCTGATCCTCCTGTGAGCAGTGCAAGGTACTGTGTTATCGTTGCATTAACACACCACGTGCTTAAAGCCCATATGACAGATTAACACATTTTTCTAATTTTGACTTAGTTTGGTGTGTAGTCTTTGTGGTAAATATTGATCATAGTTTTACAGTTAAGTTGCAATTTATGAAGAAATGGACAAACAAAAGGTAAAAATGAGAGGAAGTAATGTGAGTTCTATAACAGAATCCTCCACATATGTCATCACAAAGACTTTATACACACAATGAACACTTTTACTGGGAGTTTAAGCAATATTAACACAGTTAAAGTCTTATAAGTTATAATACTTTGTCACGTTGTCACTTCTGGGTTAGTTATGTTGATTTTGGTCCAGATTTACAATGTGGTTGCTATGGTAACATTTGTAGATTCCCCTCCACTTATGTCATATTTACTGGACAAAAGACAATAATAAACTTCCTAAAAGCAACCAAATGGGTAAAAACAAGCTAAATGTTTAGTCAAATCTAATCATAATCATGTTTGCTATATTTTACCAAAAATGTACTCCAACCTGTCATACGCACTTTAATCGTGTTTCATTATTTTGTCGGCGTTAACGCAGTTCACATGATTCGACCCACAAACATCAATGAAAGCGCCTCGCTCTTCTGCTGCTGCAGCTTTTCCTTCTCCTCTCTCTCATAAACAGTTCACAAACAGAGGATCTGCTCCATTGCTGCTAGAGCTTTGAATGCAGTACGGACAGCGGACAGAGACAAGTCTGAGCTCTGTCTGAGTTTTTAAACTATCCAAAAAGACCCAGAAATCACAGAGATACGGCCCGCTAAAGACTTCAAACTGCTAACACTGTATATAGTGAGCGTTGAGCTGGTTTTATCCAGGACTATCCAGAACTGGACCAGGTTTTCATGAGGACTGAAGCAGGACAACAACACTCTTTCATTCCAGAGAAAAAACACATGAGCTTGATTTAATAAATATGTGTTCAGTCTAAAACAAGATGAAATATCATTCTGGATAAATTAGACATTTTTGAAAACTAATTTGGTGCTAAATTATGCATTTTAGCCAAAATACCACAAAATGTGCAATAGTGCGCTCTCTACAAAAAGAGAAACTTAAGTACACTATAAAAATGATTGTTTTTGGAGAAAAAAATTGGATATAATAGTTATTTATTGAACTATGTGTGTAATATGTGATTAATCACAATTAATCGCAAGCTTGAGTTGCAAAATTTCATCACTGTCCAATCTAGAGTATATATATATTAACCATTGCTGCCTTTTAGATCCATTGTAACAGTGATGCTAAAAGACCACTACGTTTATAAGTTGAAATGCTGATGTTTTTTTGTGTGTGTGTGTGTGTTTTCTTTCACCAACATAAATCACGACAGGAACGGATGAGCCTGACTTACCCCGTCCAGCAGCGTGTTTGACAGGTGGACCCGAGGATCTTTCCGGAAAGGGAACTCTAAGTTGTCTATGTGGAAGATGCTGTTGTCTCTGTCGACCATGAACACTTGGTTCTTTCCGTTGATAAGCATCATGTACCTGTGAGGGCAGAGCAGGGTCTTATCAAAGGAAGTCAGGCTGGACACAACAATAAACATGAGCAGGAAGTTTAATAACAGCTCAATCTCAGTCTTTTTCTCACACTGCTTTCACTCTGGACGATTACAATTTGAATCAATTTTAAGTCAACAATGACTGCTGCTTTTTAATAGGAGCTCATAACATTTTAAAGCATCTTAAAGTATTATAAAGCATGAGCCAATGAGCTTTAACTTGTTTTCATCAATACTAAAACTATATCTATTTTACTATTGCATCTAGGTTTTTAGCATTTGCATCTATTAGGCCCTATAAAAATATCATCATTATTTCTTGTTCTTTTATATCTAATAGTTTAATTTGCATCTGTCCATCACTCACTCCTGTCACTCAAACTGTGTCGCTATAGTTACTTTGGAGAGAAGAGACTGGAGGAGACACGCAAGTGGACTGCTAAGCTTTAACTTTATCTGAGAAAACCTCACAAAAAGCACATGTAAGCGGCTCTCAATGGAAAAAGACGCTAGATTGTGTGCGGACTTTTCTGGACGATCTCCATGAGACTGAAAGCAGCTGCATTGACCCGCAGAGAAACAAACGTGTAACTTTTACAGATTAAACTTTATGAACACTCCACACAACTGTTAGCAGTTGCGAAAAAGAGCTCTGCAAAGCCGCTAAAGTTGTCCGCTTATAGGGCGCGTGGCCGCGTCACAGCGCACTGACCTAGATTTTATCATTTGACCAAGACTCGAATGAATCCAATTAATTCTATTTATCACCCAGCCTTAAAACAGACTGTAGACGTGACCAAGATTGACATATATCCATTTGCAGAGTTTAAGTCTGTAGAGCCAGAATCCATTAGCAGAGGGAAACAGGCAGAACGTTAGGAAGTGGACAACTAACCCAGGGAGCAAAGTCCGGAGGGATTTCGTAATAGAATATCTATTACCAAAGCATCTTAGATTAGTTGTATTAGCTCTTTCTGTGAGATTATAAAATAGGTTCTGCTCTTAGATATAATTGTGGGCTGCACAGTAGCAGAGAGGTTAGAGCTCATGCTTCCCAATAAGGAGGTCGTGGGTTGACTCCAGGGTTGGACCATGTCAACATTTCACGATCTCTCTGGGTGGAGTTTGCATGTTCTCCCGGTGTCATTGCGGGTTTTCTCCGGGTATTCCAGTTTCCGCTCATCTCCAGAAACATGTATGTTTAGGTTAACTGAGCATCACTGAGAGAGTGAATGTTTGTCTAACTCCGCGACGAGTTGGCCACTGTCCAGGGTGTTCCCCCGCCTAAAGCCCAAAGTCACTGGAATAGGCTTAAGCCAGCTGCGACCCATAACAGGAATAAGCGGTCGAAAATTAATGAATGAATATAACATTTTCTGTGAAAACAGGACGTGCACTGTTGGCTTTTACGTAGGGCTGGACGATATTGACAAAAATATCTCGATAACAATCATCAGACGATTTTTTTGCCAATGCAACAAATATGCTAAAGCATGTAATAATATATTTTTGAGTGTGTGTGTGGGTGTGGTTGGTTCAATTTGCACAATTTGATGATGCTGCAGTTTTTCCAATGTCACACGTTTTCAGTCAAGTGATGTTTATTAATGACTAGACCCATCCACAAATTGCATTTATGTATTCATTCATATATTTATTTATTTCCATTTACTTTCTTTCATTTATTTATTTATTTATTTATTTATATTCAAGTCATGTTTAGTCCTCCATAGCACACAGCAGTATGATTTTGTCACAGTATACTGCAATTACAATGTGAAAAAGGCCAAGTTCACTCATTCACAACAGAAAAGTCATGGACTCCAGCTTTAAGTAAGATTCTTCAGCAGCCAGGAAAGAAAAAGATGATAAAACTGGCTTCACGGCAAAACCACGGCAAAGACAACCCAAATGTTTGGGGACTCCTAAACTCGACGAGAGTGAGCAAATTACCGCCTTCTATTCAAACACAACAAAAGACAAGGCTTTAATAGGCTTTGAAACGAAGTAAACAAGCTGCCAATTTCCATGTTTTACCAAAGCAACAACTTTCCCTTTAATCTAGTCGTGCTCAGCCGGTTATCTGCGTAGACTGTAATTACGGGACAAAAAAACAAAATGTGTCTAGTCACTGCTAAATTCAAACTGAAAGATTGAAGTCGCGGCTTGTGGAGAACTTGCTAGACTTTGCCAACTGGGTCTTGAATCTGGAAGCAAATACAGTATGTGTGCTCTACTTAAGCGTGAGGGAGAAAAACCAATTGTGTTTCTCATTTAGGTCGCCCTTAGCGGACTTGTCCCGGAGGAAACGGGAAGGAGATTACTCTATCTTCCAAACGCATGCATACATCACCAGGGTAAGGTTATTTTGTGGTTTGACTTTAATCCTTTGGCTTTGCGTAGCAGGTACAAAACACAATTGTGGTAATGGGAAACGGTTAAAAAGTCTAGAGCTGTGAATAAACATTGTGGGAAAGTTCATTTTAGAGTCTGCTGCTAATGAGTGTGCTGGGTATAATAGGTGCTATACTGTTCTGTCAAAGAAAAGGTCACGGCATTAAAAATAGTAAGCGTAAAAGAGACTATTTGAGTGTGGATGTCAGAAGTAGAAACTGGACACAAACAACAGACAACAGATCTTATATTTCACTATAGCAAGGAAGAATTCAACAAATGTTCACAAAATAATAAATATCAAGCTTTAAAATGCACAGTGTAACATTCTGGTGGAAAAAAGTCAACACAATCCGAGAAAAATAGAAAGTTAAAGCCATACTTTGGTAACTTTTGTGAATTCAAAAACACGAGATAAACATCTGGCCTTCGTCCGGCTCGATTGGTTTGAGAGTCCGAAACGGCCGTGGTTCGGCCCACTCACATCACAGCAGCGTAGTTTTGAGGCCCAATCACATTGTAGCAGGGCGGGCTAACACGTGCCGCTAGCTCCCCGGTGCCGCAGCCGAGTCTGATTCAAGCTAAACAAAGATGGCGGCTTCCGTGGATGTGTTGTCTGCTGCTTTTGATGCTTTGGAACATTCTGAGTGAGGATAAATGTTTATGCCATTATACGTCTTGAAAGTGCTATACTCGATTTTTGCTTCCTTAAAAATGTAAAAAAAACATAAGTATTAATTTTAAACTTCATACATCAGCCACATTTTTCTTACTCATCTAATGCATTCTGAGTCTTTGCGCGCTCAATGCGGATGGTCTGTGTGCTATTGGAGCTGAGGGTCGCGCTCGCTTGTGGGGACACAGTGCGTCTGTGCGCTATATATGCAATCCAGGTGTCGCTACATCGTGCTCCCGGACTGACACAGTGTCCCAAGGCAGCAGGATACAGCACCCGAGTTAGAAGAACAGCGCTGGAAGAGATGTAGAACGAGCTGGGGAAATATATAGAACACATTACTGACATTTGTGTTGTAGAGACACAAGTTAAAAGAGTCTTTTCCTGAGCCAATGTTTGATTTGATTATTCTTCGACTAGTCAACTACCTCTTAAGCCGGGCTCACACTGCCTCCATTCCAGATCCGTGTGAGTCCGGTGGTCACTCACACTGCCTCCAGAATATGCATGTGTATGTACGGACTCTGCTGGCTTTGGGGATTAACGCTCAACTTGGGAGTTTATGGAATCACTGACACATGTTTATGTAAACAAAGAACACTTACGCCAAGTTTTGGGCTTGTTTCACATCACTTCATTTTCTGTTGGATTTTTTGCTGCACATTGGATAAATACGGGACGTTTATTTACATTCTATGTGTTATGTTGCGTTCATGTCGAGCATTTTGTTGCATTTGCTTAAGTAGTACTTTTATAATGTCTTTGTTTAGAAAACCACCGGATTCTCTTCACCCGCGCTCGTTTGTCGTGTCTTGTTTTCACAACTTCGTCAAAAAGGGCTCCAGAGCGCTCCAGCAGTCTGGAAAAGATTCCTTGAAACGGAAACGATCCGGACAACTGGAGCAAAGCCGCGTGGCTCGCCGGACCGGACGGATCGCTGTGTGAGAGCCTCTTATTACTTTTCAAGAAACGGAAAGCCTCCGTACGCCGGACCGGAGTGTGAGCCCGGTGTTAAAGTAGCCGCGCTTGACCTTTCTAGTCGATTAGTCAACCTGTCGACTAGTCTGTGCAAGCCTTTAAACAAACAGGACATCATTACACAGGGACAGGCCACTGACTGATTTCCACCTGCATAGATAATATCCATTTAGGAGCATCATTTCTATAGAAATAAACAGGAGGAGGCCCTCCTCTAGTCCAAATCACTTTTTATTTTGGTGGCACTGCAAGTCGGCCCAAAGTACAGAAACATATTTTGTAATATTTATTTAGTGCAACAAAAACATGCTTTTACTTAGGTATATTTTTCATCAAAAAGTTACTTGGTGGCGCTTACGTACCAAACTAGAAATTTTGTACCAAGTCGTACCAAGCTCTACACTTCAAGTTCTCTGTCTCTGAGAAGCTTCAGAAAGTTCCTGACTCAACTCTGTACCAGAGGTTGTGTAAGATAACAGAACACTAACCCTTTGAATTCTCCAGACTAAAGTTCAAACACTCTACATTTAGGATTAAGATTCATAATGTTTCAAGGAGGGCTGGGGAAGCAATTGAAAACTAGAGAGATTGATTGAATTTGTGACTCATCCATTATGTGATCCAGATTGCCTGGGCCTAGTTTGTATTGTTACTCACCATTATTTTGTATTTCTGACACATTTATGTATTGACACTTTTTTTTTTATTGTCAAGTCTTCTGAAAAAAGTTCCCGGAGTAGGTGAATAGGTTTTCAGTCTGTTCATTCACTCTTGTCTGGGGATAAAACTGGATGAAAGACTCAAATACTTAAAAAAGCCAAACTTTGCCGGTGTTTGTCCTGCTAACTGGACTGTGGTCTTACAGCGAAGCAGCCACATCCAAGGGCAACTGGCCATTTCAATTTGTGCGGCGCAAAATGAGAACAAATGTTTTGGAGCGTGCACCCTGCCCCATCCTGGAGAGTGTCTCATTACAGTGTGTTCCTGTATGTGTTACTTAGTCCAGGCTTCTGTGAAAACCAAACCAAGTTAAAGCGGAAAATTGCTTTTCTACCCAGAGGCTCAGTCACCTCGGGGGATATTAAAAGTTGAGCGCAGTGACTGTGAGACTGTTATAAAAAAAAATAGTCAAAATAACCCAGGCTGTAAGCATGAGTCAGGGTTTAACTTTGGGTTTAATCTGGCTTGCAGTTCAATTTGTTCAAAAGGTGTAGCAGGCTAGTGAGCTCTGGAGATCTGTGAACACTAAGACGTAGGAGCTGTTTATTTACTTTTCATTTGAAATTAAATGTTAACTCTTTCCCTGCCAATGACGACAACGTGTCGTCATAACGAACCCAACCGTAGCCTGCCAATGACGACAATTGTCGTCATAAGCTTTTTTTTATATGCGGCGATAGATGGCTCTCTGACGCACGTGTTCGGTGCACCAGTAGTAAACAATCATGTTGCACTTTCATATATTCACCACCGGAGGGCAGTATCACATTAGCACAAGGGCGCAGAGGAAGCCAAGGACCGGAAAAATGCACGTCTTTCCTGTTTACATTAGGCAGCGCAGTCGGCTGTGTTTAGGTGATCATCCGCATCTAAAGGATCGTGTTTCTTTTCAAACGGATTACAGGCAACACATCTTGGACTAAAAACATTGTTGAGTAAGTTTAGAGCAGATATTTGATCTTTAAAATGAAGAAAAGACGATCCTACAGAACTAGGACTCTGAGGAGAACGACTTATGCAGCGAGTCTGGAAGAGAAAAACTAAACTTTTTCTTCTGTGAGCGATCCAAAAGTGTCAGAGTAAGTCAAACTACTGTATTTCTTCATGTTTGGAGGGTTTAATAATAATCTTTGCACTGTGAAAGCGTCTGAATCTATAGAATCTGCATCAGAAAGTAGAAAAACTACCGTGATGTCTCCTCGTCTGTAACACAGGTTTTGTTGGTTTAAAGATAAAAAAAGACACTCGTCCTCATTGTTTTAATCACGTGAAGCTTGTATTTTTATCCTAAAGACATTATTTCATTGTACTGGCTCATATTCTTTCACTAAAAAGTAGAACAGACAAAAATAACAATGACATGAAGTTTGATTTAGAAAAAAGGCGTTATCTCAAAAGTTTCTCGTCAAACGCTGAAATCTAATGAAAACAAGGAATTTCAAATGTCTATAAAAAGAGAACGGAATAATGTAGAATAACATTTATTTTTTTAAATGAAAGTAGACACTTGTAGGTCTCATTTGATGTACAACATGTCATAATTCCAGTTGCACAAGGTTTTTTGTGGAGCTGTGAATATTGCTTAAAATTAGCAAAAAGTCATGGCAGGGAAGGGGTGGAAAGTGAGAATAGGGCTGGCAGTGAAAGAGTTAAAGGACATGTATGTAAGATTTTGATTTCAAATTTGAATGACCTACAGAAGCAAGGTAACATGCTTCTTAGAGCCTGAAGCTCCAAAAAGACAAACTGGCAGACTCACAGCACACTCACAGCAGAAGCGACTTGAAAGAACAGTTCTCATTCCTTTCCTCTGCAGCTGGAGCGGAGAGGCGACAAGAGGAAGTGACGAGACGAGAGCAGCGACCCAGGCGACTTGAGATGAAGTCAAATGTATGCAAACTTTGAGAAACATTGCCCAGGCGACAGTCATTCAGTGAACCTGCCCTAGTGGGACAGAGACAAGACGAGAGCGACCGGGGCTTAAGGGGGCGGGTCTATCACTTCTGGTGTGAGTCCGCTGTAGGGCTGCAGCAAACAATCATTTTGGTAATTGATTATTTGGATGATTTTTCTTTTGATTAATCAGTAAGTTGTTTAGAATGCAAATTTTGATCCAGGCAAAGTGTTTTGGAGGTGTGGCCCCTATATATACAGATAAATTAGGCCATGTTTTCAGTTTAAAGCAGTTTGGGCTGCTTATGTTAATAATGGTGAGCGTTTCTACTGCAGGTCCAGACTCCTGAGAGTCTGTTACGTCAGCAGCTGACGTCACTCACACATAACACAGGCTTTCTTAAATAAATAAATAAGAAAATGAATCTAAATTATACTTATTTTTTTCATGGCGTCAATCTGAGTCATTCACAAGAAGACGTGTAATACTGTAATTTCTGCCCTATTGAGCTCACCTGAATATAAGCCGCACCCACTATATTTAAGTAAGAAAAATGATAAAGTACATATATAGGCCGCACTTGTTAATAGTAAGTCTGTGAGAATCTATCATTTTGCTACATTGCCGTATAAGCCGCAGAGTTCAAAGCTTGTGAAAAAAGTAGCGGTTTATAATCCAGAAATTACGGTAATTTAAAGTTTTAAGTGTGGCGCTATGACACGAGGATCAGGCTGGTGGAAACAAGAAACTACTTCCCGTTTATTGTCCCTTTTTAAAAATGTATTTTACTTTTTTGCAAAGCCTCAGTGACTCTACTGTATGTAGTTTTTTAAACCCATTTTTTTCAATCCTTTGAGGTTGGATTAGGTTGGACACATTACACACAGGATTTACAAGTTTTTACAGTGTTTGCCTCGACAAACAGGAAACAGCTTGTCCTCTATGAACCATGAATCAGGGGTCTGATTCCCAAAGCCTAGGTACCTTACCTTGCCTCCAAAATCAGTTCCTTTCAATCCAAGTCATGTGGCCTTTCTCAGCTCAAACTGAGGCTAATGTAGCAGGCTTCAGGGGAATGAGACACAGCTGCATCAAGTGAACAGACTGAAGCAGCAGAACACATGAGGGAGGGACCAGTGTTCTGAGGACAACTTCTATTTAAGTATAGGTAATAGGTAGTATAGGCAGTGTTTCCCACATATTTCAGAGAAACTATGGGGGGATGAGGTCTCAGTCTAGTCGGGGGGTCTGGGGGTCCTCCCCCAGGGAAATTTTGACGCAAACACATGTGCTTTCCTGAATTTTGGTGAATTTTAGATACTATAATTTATATCCCACAGTTTTGCCTTTTGTTTGAAAGAAATAGTGTAGGTTTTAAAATGTGAAAACAATTACTGCACATATGAGCCCTTATGGCAAAACATATCCTATTTCTTGTGAAGAAGGACTTAAAAGTGCTTCTGTTCATTGAGCAGAAACCTCCTATCAAATTAGAATATTTGATAAAGGATTCCTAACCTACAATTATTAACTCATAGCTGTACATCAGTGCCCCTTGTGATACAATGCTGCATTCACAAACATTTTATTGTTCATATTACTATTAATTTCAACTCAGTTATTACAAAGTAAGTTAGAACCATATGTTACAAAATAGGGGGAATAACAATTGCTTTTTATTTTAATGTGCTATTTTTATATATTTTATTTTTAAATTTTATTTTTGTGTCTTAAAAACATAGATAATACATAATAAATACATGTTCCTTTTATCTGGGATGTTTTAGAACAGTAAATCCATTAATTTCAAATTTTTTCCAAATTGCTTTCCAGTGGGGCCCCATCTCTCTTCGCCCCTTCAAACTGCCCTCTGCTCCGCCACTGTTCCTTCTCCTGCACTCACTGAACACAGCTCAGCGTAAGCTGCATCCTCGCGCTACAGTTTGAGGAAATACTAGAGTCTGTAACTTTTGTCAGGACAAATAGACTAGATTCATGGTTTGTGTTTGTGTATGAAAGAATCTAAACATAAATGTGTCAAAATCCGCCGTATTTCGCCGCGGTAATTTGCGTGTTCATGCACATGTTGTGCCACGGTAGCAGAGTGGTTAGAGCTCTGGCTTCCCAATAAGGAGGTCGTGGGTTCGACTCCCGGGTCGGACATATCAACATCTCACGATCTCTCTGGGTGGAGTTTGCATGTTCTTCCCGTGTCACCGTGGGTTTTCTCCGGGTACTCCGGTTTCCTCCCACCTCCAAAAACATGCATGTTTAGGTTAATTGGGCATCACTGTAAATTTCCCTTAGTGAATGAATGAGAGAGTGAATGTTTGTCTGTCTAACCCTGCGGCAAGTTGGCCACTGTCCAGGGTGTTCCCCGCCTAAGGCCCAAAGTCACTGGGATAGGCTCCAGTCACCCGCGACCCCTAACGGGATTAAGCGGTAGAAAATGAATGAATGAATGAATTTGCGTGTTCAAATCTGCAGCCGTCTTAATTCATCTGCTGTTTCTGCTCGTAACTGGCTCAATATATGTCCTATTGACGCAAAATAAAGATTGGCTAAGACCTTATGAGTTGTAGAACATGTTTCAAAGGGGTTTCCAGGGTCTTTGATTTCGCGCTGTGTGTTAAGATTCATCATGCACAAGCGTCTGGACCAGACTTTTCTGTCACTTATGAGTTCAGCAGTGGACGGTATAGCTCGGCTTGTTGGCCCCAGAGCAGGTGATGCCCTACGCGCTCTGCGTTATGTGCGTATCCGTGCGCTTTACAAGGCACGGGCTACGCCAGGCGGGTTGTTCGTTTACGAATTGGACACAGCTCACTTCGGCGCGAGCACAGCTCACTTTGGGGCTTACGCAGTTGAGGAGACGGTGGAGAGAGAGAGAGAGAGAGGGAGAGAGAGAGAGAGAGAGAGAGAGAGAGCGAGAGCTGCAGGCACAAGCTCGCGGTGAGCACGCGGCAGAGGGAAGAAAGTCGGAGATTTTGTGAAAAGTTGGTGCGTGTGTTCGTTTGGGTCAAGAGAGGCTCGGCTGGTGCTGGAGCGAGCGGAGAATTTACCGTATTTGCAATACGTTGCTAGGCTGCAAAACATGCTTTTAATAGACCTAACGAATAACAGGAATTGCAATAATAATTTATAAAAAAAAATGTCAAAATGAGTCTATGGCGGCTAAAAATAGACTATGGCGGCCCGCCATGAATTAGTCTATGTATGGGAAACACTGATAGGTATTTTTATCAAAATAATATTTTCTGCATATCAAGTATTTTTGAAAAGGTATTTATTTAGCCAAGTGGTTAGAGCTCTGGCTTCCCAACAAGGAGGTCGTGGGTTCGACTCCCGGGTCGGACCATATCAACATCTCACGATCTCTCTGGGTGGAGTTTGCATGTTCTCCCCGTGTCACCGTGGGTTTTCTCCGGGTACTCCAGTTTCCTCCCACCTCTAAAAACATGTATGTTTAGTAGGGCTGTGCCATTAATCGAAAATCGAGAGATCGAGATCGAATCGAAACGAATCATCAATTATTTGGTGGTGGGTTTTGAATCGAAAGATCGAAAACGGAACTTTTGTCAATAAAAATGTGTAGTTTGGAGCAAAAGTCAATTTTAGAGACAGAATAATGATATAAAGCTTCAAAAAATCTTGTAAATGGGACATAATAAAAGTTTTAGTTTCGTTTATGTTCATGAATGGCATTTTTCATTTGTTTTTGAAAAGATTAAGCTAAATCGAATCGAAAAAAAAAAAAAATCTTTCCCAGATCGCCCAGCCCTAATGCTTAGGTTAATTGGGCATCACTGTAAATTTCCCTTAGTGAGTGAATGAGAGAGTGAATGTTTGTCTGTCTAACCCTGCGGCAAGTTGGCCACTGTCCAGGGTGTTTCCCCGCCTAAGGCCCAAAGTCACTGGGATAGGCTCCAGTCACCCGTGACCCCTAACGGGATTAAGCGGTTGAAAAAAAAAAAGAATGAATATTTATTTTTCCATCTTGAATGATCCTGGTGCATTATGGGTAAATTCACCAGAGCAAGGCAGCAAAAAATACACTTTACAAACATTATACACCAAAGTCAAGCTTCTAAAGTTTTCTCGTAAACGTACTTGAGAGTTCCAGGTTTTGTTGTGCTACAGGACGTGGTTATGTAATGCTGGAAGTTTGTTAGAGCTAATGAGTGGCTTTATTGCTGGGCAGACACAGAGTCAGACAGGGCACAGACACAAGCATCGATCCTCTGAACTCAAGACACACCTCATGCTACTGCTGGTCTTTGTTTTCAGCAGCAAAAGCAACAGATGGTCCAGATTAAACCCAGCACCACTGACTGTAGGTGAACGATAGGATTTGTCTGGATACAGTAGACAGGTTATGTTCATTATGCTTAATTCATTGTGTTGCTGATAACTGGTTATTTGACGTACTTTGCATTTACGAAGGTTAGAGAAGTTAAAAGTATCAGAGCAGTTATTCATTGAGACCTGCTGAAGCTGAAGTTTAGAGCTGCAACGATTTGTGATGGATTATATCGGTCAGGAAGACATCGTTTATGAGCCGTGCCTCTAATAATGTCATCGGCTTTAATTGATCTATGAACACCAAGCAGGTTTGTGCTGTAAATCTACACAAAGCACATCAGAACACATGAGAAACACACTCTCTAGACCAGGCCTATTCAACATTCAGGCCCACCAACCTATATCCAAATATCGGAAAATATAAAGTAAACGCTGGCTCAGTGTTTGTATCTGGTCTTGTAGTATTCAGATGTCTTTTGTATTTTATTTTTCCACAAAAACTTCATGACAAAGTAGTAATTTTAGAATGCCAAAACAAACATTTCGTGCAACCCCAAATAAAAAAATATATATATAATTTCTATTGTGTAATAAGACTTTTAAAATATCTTTAAATAAAAAAATCTTTTAGCCAAATGCAGGTTGAAATATGATGATGCAAGACATTTTTTGACTTTTTTCTTTAACCATTAGTTGGAGCTCTTCGTGGTCAATAATCAGTTAACCGTTATGTAACGCAGTACTTTTTTATTGTTGTTATTTTCACTGGACGTGTTATAATTGGCGCAGCATCACTATGAGAGTGAACACAGAGCAGAAACAGGGACAGGCCTTTGAATTTGGCACAACACGACTCAATAAAAACCTCTATAAACACTGTTTTAATGCACTGTTGCACTAGTATTTAATAAAACTACTCATAAATAAGGAGTCACATTTTAAAGTTGCTGGCTGCTAATGTTAGCCTCTTACCCTCGATAGCTCTGACCAAATCTGAGTAATCCAGTCTGTTTTTTTCTCCAACATAAAATCCAAGTGAATAAATCCTGCATGGTTGATATGTGTCCATAAACACTGCAGTGTCTCAAGTGACGTCAATCCTTATGAGATAAACAGTGTTTATGTAGTTTTAGCGATCTTTTTTTTCACTCTGACAAACGCAGAGCTGTTCAGAGGCTGTTAGCGCCATCTGCTGGAGCAACTGTGTCAGTTAACCGGTGAAAGACGTCTCACTCGGTTACGCCATTAGTCACGGTTAAACGGTCAATCGATTAACCATGAACATCCCAAGACAGACTTGTCGTGTTTTTACGGAATTTAATCTGAAGTATGAAATGTTTGAAATGAAGAGTGATTTGATTTATGATAACAACTTTTTGCTTCATTCATTGCGTAGGACTGAGCTGTGGCATCGTAAATGTGGCTCCTTGTCACGTCCGTCGATCAGAATCACATCCACATCATCAGATTTCTTATGAAACAGTTGTCTTTCTCTTTAAATTCATTTACAGCGATAATACATCTCCATTTCCAAACTTTGCAGCGCTCTGTCCAAACCTTTCCCCAAACATCCATCTTCTGGACCTTCCGTTACTGGCCAGGAAGTGTGTTCAGAAAAAATTCTAATGTAGCAATTCATCTGCCAGTAAGTCCATTGATTCAGTCTTGTTTATCGTAATTCTTTGCTTGTTTACTTGTACGACCCAGCGAAGTGTGGCAATATATGCAACTCTCCATCACTTCAAACTCCAAACACTTTGAGCTTCATCAATAAACATTTCTTTTGTGGCTGTATCCGTAATTAAAACCTTTGCCCCTAAGCTCTTATACATGTGAACATTTGGGACTCTTCCACAGTAATGCACATATTTAGCAACTTTTCATCACAAGACTGTTATGATCCAGTTAACGCCAAATGGTGATGACGCCAGTGCCATTCAAAGGTTAAGTGTCCTAATCAATGGCACTGAGAGGGCGAGATAATTAGCATTAAGCATTTTAAGCAAATTCGAAGCGTGTTACAACAGTGAGGCTGGTGCGCAGGGAACATCCGCAAAGTAGGTTGAGCCAGTTTTAGCTCCTTCTACCTGCTGTGGTTGAAGCATTAGATGGGATTAGGTGTAATAAAGAAGCCATAAAAGCCAGCTGGAGTAAAGTGGGGCTTGACGAGATGCCAACAAGGCGAGAAATCCTTTACCAGATGACACGGGTGGAGTAAAGTAATGGCTTTGTAAACTTTAAGGCTCTAACTGAACGCTATTTTAGTGCTTTATTAGCTTTTTACATTATAATGTAGATCTAAAATAAATACAGTGTGTGTCTTGAGACTTTTCAATCTGGTTTCAACTCTTCATAATACTGAGCGTGCATTGTTCCAGTTTTTAATGATACACTTATAGCGATGCTGGTCACTGTGCATGCCATTCTGGTATTACTTGGCTTTCGACACAATAGACTTGAAAATCATCAAACAAATGTCGCTCCACAAACAGCAAAAACACCACGTAGCCTGTGTTATTTGCGCACTCCACAAAATCACGACAATTCAGTTCTTACTTTCCCAAACAGACTGTGCGTGAGCTTATGACTGCCCTGCGGCTGCAAGTCCCCTAAACAAAGTGCATCGTGTTGGATTTTGCTCATCGCTGCAGTTGAAATCATAATCCCAAATGTAAACCACTGTGGCCCAGGTCTGATGCAGCCAAACAAGTTTGAGTAAGAAAAATGTAAGTAAGCCTTCTTCTGGTAAATTGATGATTAAAAGTTTTGTGTCAAAAGCAAATGTTGCAGTCCCGTGTGAGACAAGAAGTGAAAGTGAAACTTAAAGTGTTCCATCTGGGAGTCGACGTGAAGAACAGCTGTGTCACTTGTTGCTTTATGTTGAGTCATATCTGAACAGACTGTACATACGTATTAAAATAGAGTTTGACGTTTAACATTGTTAAAGGCTAAAAAAAAACAGTTTTGAGCTTGTAATTAACTATTTTAAAAAAGAGCTGAAAAAGAATCGTGTCTCGCAAAGCAAGTACAGCTTAAGTACTGTATCGAAAAATCTACCGATACCCAGTTCTATAGACCCTTTTACTGTTAGTAAACAAAGATGGCTGTGCACGCTAACTGGAGCCCTGAGTGGTGCCCAGTCTCAGGCTTTTCAAACTACGCAGGTTAATTTTCATTAAATAATCGCAAACTCTCTTTAAAAACTCAATTTAACGAACGACAAGCGACTCCAGATCTATGTACAGTTATCTACTGAATGTTAGCATGACGTTAGTAAGTGTCCCGACATTCAGCCACCTGATATTTACTTATATTTGATGGGAAAAACTCATGTGCACAAGAGAAAAGCTTTGAGCTACAAATCCCTTGATGAGTTTGACGACGTAATTTGCAGAAAAGCACAGGAGGTGAGTTACCGTGACATTGCTTAAGATTTTTGTGCAAGTTGTGTTAATTATTTATCAATTATCAGTGGAGAATTAGAGTCACAGTAAACTGCCCCTGTGTGGCATTATTTTGTGCTGATTTTTGTATAAAAGACTCCGAGCACATACTTACATGACTCTGAGGCGATGTATTTGTTTTGATAGTGATCCCTCATTTTTTCTATAGATTTTAGCGGTAAGCTAGTTAGCCCGAAAAAATCATGAGTTATAAAATGTGTCACTGGTGCAAACCCAAGGAACACATTAGGAGAGGTCAGAGCTTCGTTTGAAGTTATTGTTAAGTTTTCTAACCGTTTAATATCGTTAGTACAGCTTATTCGTTTTGTATAGAAACTTATGGGGAAACTCTGCAGAGGCACCAGTGTGGCTCCGCCCCCAAAATGACGTAGGCTCAGAACGGGTCTATTGATCTGACAGAAGTTTTTGTGTTCAGATCGGTGATGCAAGGGGTCATTACTAAATTCCTTCAGTTTTCGTTATATTTAATTCCTCTTGGGTCCATTTTAAATAAGAATGGAATTTCATTTTACTTGATGACTGTCAGATTTATTAACCTCAGAAGCGTGAAAATGTGCCTTGTGTTCAGTCATTGCTTTAGGGTTTCAATGATGATTTAAATGGGTATAGTCAATAGAAGAACTCACCAGACTGAAAATGTGTTAAATTACCTTTTAGATGTTTCATGGCAAAGTACATTGTTATTAATCGGAAAAACAACAGCTCAACAACTACAACAGCAAATGTGAACTTGCGGTAGAATGTCCCAAATATAGATACAAAGACTTGGAGAATAAAGAATAAAGTGAAGTTTTTAAATATATCACAACAATGCTAACAGCAGCTGCGTGCTAATGCTATCAAGATGCAAGCACCACCTGCCGTAGTTTGACGTTACAAACAACACCGCTTCAACAACCACCATTAAGACTCCACAGTGACTCGACTTGTGATAGTTAGGCTTAAAATACACTTAAATTGCAGTAACATCTTCAAAAATGGAAAAAAGTAGTATTTGAATCAACAGGAATGATTTTACCCATGGCAAGTCAGGCCTCCAAACACGACGTACTGCTGACTGTATCTATACTGCACTTTTCAAATAAACAAAAAAAAAAAAGAGGAAGAATAATAAAGCAACTTCAATGTAATGTTTTTTATCTAACAACCAATAGAACTGTGATCTTCAGAGATGTGCAAACCACAAGCATGAAAACAGCAGGAGTACTTGCTTCGATTACGTAATAAAAGAAAGTGTTTGTGATGTGAAGAGTTGGGTTAAATATGGCATCGTTCAAACCAATCTATTCTATTCAGCTGTTTATTTGTAGGTTTATTGCTATTGTTTATGCCCTTAGCACCTGCTTGTTATGAAGGATTCTTCTAATCACATTCACCCCTGTCAAAGTGTAAAAAGTTCCATCTTCACAAACTTTCAGGTGCCTATAGGGCAATTCATTTGTTATGGTCTCTTATCTCTTTTCCAGACACACTTGATCAAATCAAAGGAAAGACAGAAGTGCTGCTTCAGCTCTTGAGCTTTCAAAGTGAAGTCAATGTTGCAGTCTTAAAGGAGATTGAGGTTATTTGTGTCAAGTCACAGTATATAAAGACATCTCCGAAGAATCATTGGCAAATGGGAGACAATTATCCTATGGAACTGTCCTTAGTATGACAATAGTAACAATATTAGGTGTTTTACCAAAAACTAGTCCCAACATTCCTCCAGTCACTGTTTAGATAGAAGAACTACTCTGTCCCCATGTTTGTGTTCACACAGTAACAGTTCCTGAAAGTGTCTAACTGGCTTAGCATTAGCATCTGTAAAGTCTGGAACATTTAAATAAGTCATTAAGTGGTGTTAGTCTTTTTGGATTCCACATGATCGACAAAACCTAAACATTTCATTGAATAAAAAAGTAAAACAAAATGACCGGTGTTCACTGTCATTCCAAGTAATAGTTAGGCTACTATACCTTGTCACCAAAAGGTTCCAGGTCTGAAAGTACCTGCCTCAAAACAGGAGCTAAAAGAGTGGCCCCAGTCCATAGTTCTCTGTGTAACATGCCCAAAATGGGGACTGGAACAAAAAAAAAGTACTAGGAACTGAAAAAAGTTTGAACAGTGGGAAAAGATCTATAAATAATATTGTAATATTGCACTTGAATCAAAAATAGTTAATGCTAGAACATCAACACACATTTTATGCAAAAAACAAACATCAAATTCTAAATATTTTAATAAACAAACAAAAAAAAGACCTGAGTCTGAAGCAATGCATTTGCACCAAGAAAATGAATCAGTGAAAAGCCTTGTAGCCTAAAGTTTATTATTGTTTGCATAATCTCAATATCCTGTCCCCTCTAATACTGTAAAATATCCTGACAAATATTGTATCGTGAGACATGCATATCGTTACATTCCCACATTTCTCATTACTGTTACTCACAATCTTGAAATACAACAACATAAAGAACTTTTGGAGACAAACAACTATACATGTAGTTTCAAGCACAGATGGTGCAGTTGTTGACACTTTGAAAAAGCAGAGCTTGATTTAGGTAAAGCCTATGAGACAGAGGACTGAACGTTTTCTATAACAACATAATACTATCCATTGCGGTTACAAAGCAATTACAGTTCTGCTGCCCTTGTAACAGCAGAGTGTGTAGTCATTATGTGGTGAGATTGGGGTCACACTTGGAGCAGCAGAGTGCACTGTTTGTTAACTTTACCTCACAAAAATTATGTAAGGGGAATTACAAAGAACATACAAGTATCAATGACATTGTCATGTCCTCTCTGGGCAAAGAGAAAGTCTATTGTAAAGAAAAAGAATGGTTGGTTAAAGTCTTAGGTAAAAGAATGGATTTATCAAAGAATTCAAGAATTAAAACAAAACACTAATGACAAGAGGATGGCCCAACACAATGAGAAGATCTTGTACGTGTGAAGAGGGCCGTGTGTAAGAGGCTCCAGCAGACAGGCCGGTGTCACTACAGAGAAGATCTGTCAACCAGAACAGACACAACAAGCTCTGCACAGAGCAGGAGAGCTTCCCCTGCTGTCTAATTGGCCAGTTAGCTGCGGCTAACGCTGTCAAGTACGTTCTGAGGAAAGCAGGAGGAGCCCATTAGTGCTACACACGCTCAGTGGTCCACCGCTTCATCCTTCTGTCCGTCACAAGTTATGTTAACACAAGACAATTTGGTTTTATGAGCCGTCCAAAAATATACAAAGCTCCTTCAATCAAACCAATGCGGTTAGTCCCAGCCTGCTATCACTCTTCAGCGCTGTTGATCCAGCCTCATCCCACCCTGTCCCGGGAGCACTTTAGCCCTAATGAGGCACGCACCGCTCCACTGGTCCTGTCCCACAGCATGACTGACAGCCACTGCGCTCAAGGGACCGCACCGTGTATGTAATCCTGCTGCTTCGCCTGTTATTAGAGCCACGTCAACAGCAGGGTTTTTCCTCCGCAAGCACACCCCAACTCTCATTTAGGCAACAGAAGAAGACACACAAGGACATGCTTTCTCCACATCAGAGACATAAAAGTACAGTTTCATCCAACTACAGGTCATCAAGACGATTTTAACTGGTTTAAGTACAATACTGAGAACAACCATAGGCTAAAAAAGAAAGCACTGTTCTTAGAAAGTTCAATTGAAATCCCAAGAACAAGAAATGGTGGATTATTTTTCAGCACCAAAGTGTGAAAAGCCTTAGCCCCGTAAGCCTGCAGCTAAACTTCATATGAAAGAAAAGCTCGCGATTTGGTAAGATGTGACAAAGTGTTCTGTACACCTCTTTTTTGGCCTCGCTCTGCTCCAGATAAAGCCAAACCAAATGAAATTGGGGATGAAAGTCAGCAAGGTGGAGAGCCGGGCCTGAGGAGTGTCTGCTAAGCCTGTGTTTTCTCTTCACTTAAACACATCGCGGCTTTAGGGCAGCGACTGTTTTCGACAACAGAAGATGTAAGTGTGAACTATCTGCAAGTCATGCCCTTTGCAAATCCCTGTAACACACTCATGCACATTAGGAGAGCAGTAAAAATTAGAGCAGTTGTTAATATTAGCAACATTTGGATGCGATGCAGGCCTAATTTGCCCGTGCAGAGTTTAACCGCAATAAAAGGAATGACTCACTGAAGTGGGTTTGGTCCTGGAGGAAGATTTAAGCCGCCGATAGCGCTCGTATGATTGATGATATTTAATGGTTGGTAAATAATTTCACCAGCGAAATGGGTTTACACTTCCTTCAGTGTGTATCTGATTTCAGCAATGAGTCAGAAACTTGGATGTTTGGATCTAAACTAGTGAGCTATTCAATATATTTGAGTAGAAGTAGTAATTGGAAAAAACATAGATCACAATATAGATCAGTACTTCTCAAAGTGTGGGGCATGCCGTTTAGGGGTGCAGAAAGTTTTCAGGGGGGGCGCAGGGAGCAGTGCCGATAAATGCGCTTTAAAATACGAGTG
This sequence comes from Mugilogobius chulae, assembly GCA_038363315.1. Lineage (NCBI taxonomy): Eukaryota > Metazoa > Chordata > Actinopteri > Gobiiformes > Gobiidae > Mugilogobius > Mugilogobius chulae. The sequence continues at coordinate 35,178,348 of CM076405.1, forward strand.
GAGCAAGAAAAATACAGAGAGCGAAGCTGCAACATGGACAGGATCCTGTCAAAAGAAAGGCTATTGATGCGGACAAGACAGGAAACGAACGCACCACGTACTTAATTGTGATTAATTAATTATATTTCAACCAGTCAAGACTTCAAACCGATAACACCTCATTAAATATGCACCCGGATAATCAGCCTCGATCTGCGGCGATGCGCAAACTTTTACACACGTGTTGTGATGTTTACTTTGAAAACGTTAAAAATTAGATTGTTTAACTTCACACAGTGTATTTAGTGCTCACTCAGCTGGTCTTAACCAGGACTATCCAGAACTGGACCAGGTTTTCATCAGGAGTGAAAATGTTAGTTACTAATGTAACTGTAGTTCTATGAGTAGCTAAAGTTAAAACCATTACCTTGGTTATATAAATATCTGTTCAGCTTAAAACTAAATGAAACAACTCTGATCCTAGAAAAATATTAAAACTGATGAACACTGGTAATATTATTATGTAAAACTGAGTTTATTCATTGAACTACAAATTAGAGACATTTGTAAATAAATAATTTGGTGTTAAAATTATGCATCTAAACCTAAATACCACAGACAGACATGGTTGTACTTTGCAGACGGGTAGGGGCAATTTTAAAAAGCAGCAGATTTTTAGATTTTTATTGTTGGAAAGTGGCTCTGGAACAGTTTTGAACTACATATACTTTAATTTTGAGTAATATGTTTTTGAATTATAACAAGTAAATACAGGAAAGAGTGAGGGGATAGGTGGTAGGTGAGAACAGGGATTTTCGTGGTAGTTGACCTCAAGTCGAAGAACAATATAAGGTTACTCAAAACATGCATGAATCAATTCAAATATCATTTTGAGAAAACAAATGTTGAAGGAATCTTTGAAGAATACAGTTTACATAATAGGTCCCTTTTAGACATTTATTTTGGAAGCTACTGCTTTAATGTCTTTAAGTAATATTTGTCAAGGATAATAGAAGTTTGTTGTAAATGTCAGAATATACTGTATAAAAATTCCAAACAAAGAGTATTTAATGTGCTTGTGTCACCAAAAATGCCCCTGGTCTGATTGGAGGAGTACCTCTCGCAGAGGATGAGCAAAAAAGTCCATAAGGTGAGGTCCCAATCCATAGTTCCTGCTCTAATGGGGACGAACTAAAAAAAAGTACTAGGTATTGAAAAAAGTTCCTACAGAGCGAAAAGGCTTATACTTCCATTCACATTCTTAAACGTGGGAGCACAAACCACCCTGCTTATCATTTTTGCCATTAATGTTAAAATATTCTATTAGATGTTTTACCATATTCAATGTTTTAAATTGTATTAATGTTTACAAAGACACGCCGTCATTATGCAGGCCTATATTTTCCACTAGAGCAGATTCAGCCAATAAACACAGTGAAAACACTGGCCTGAAGCATCTTAAACAGTTCTCAATTAATCATGTCATACGACAGAGTGACAGAGGCTTCTGTTGTTCCGCTGACAGGGGCAGACATCTCATCAATACTTTGCTGAGAAAACTGCAGCATCTGCACGTCCTGTTTTGTGTGCAGGTGGGTCTGTTCTAAATTGTCCATCCTCTTCACTTTCCTCTCAGGGGCTCAAACCAATTGCGCGCTGACGGAAGACTCCACTACAAGACGATTAAAAGGCGTTAGCGCTTCCCCGGCACCAGACACCAAACTCTTCTTGTTGTAAAGATATTGCTACGGGACGTCGGGGTGTTGTTTTAGTGAAGGTGGCAGGCTAGTATTTAACCGCCAAATGCCTGTCTGACAGCTTTCTGGGGGAAGTAGAAGTTGAACTGTCAGGTGTACTGGCACATTATTGACCCTTTCTGACTGCGAGCTCTTGTTCCACGAAGCATCCCCGGTGGCCTGCCAGGCACTGTCCGCTCTCTCTGGCAAATTAGCCTGCAGCGAAAAACCCACTCGCACAGGAGATTTCAGTCTACATTCATTCTCTTTACATTGTGACTGTTGTTTTAGTTTTAAAAAATAATTAGTTTTGTCCTAATATATTTTGATTTTTATTTACCGTAAATTGTAGCTTTGAGTGAAAAAGTCGGTTCAACAAGACTATTTTTCAGTAAAACAGTAAACATAATTGTGGTTTACCCTTTTTTGCTTGTTTTCATCCAATTTGGCTGTTTTGATGAGGTTTATAATTGTCTTTTGACCAACAAATATAGAATAAGTAGAGGCAACTGTATAAACTAGCAACCACATTGTAAATATAGTGCAAACTCTACATAAATGACATGTGGTAGATTTTAAATTTGACAAATTATAATACACCCTAACTCTTTCGCTTAAAGTCATTTTTGTTGGACGATAAACAGTAAAAGAGTCTAGTTATTAACTCTTTTCCTGCCAATGACGTTAAAGTGAGGCTAAACACGCGGTCAGAGACATACTTCGCCCACAACTAAACCTCAAACAGACTCGCAAAAGTGGGAGATGCTGGAGGCCTTTTAAGTTTTGTGTGGGAGCGATCTTGACGTGAGGAGAAGTTCACAGCTCTGAGGCTGTGCACAGATCTAGTTTCTCACTCACACGTCAAGATTTTTTTTTATTAACTTTGCAGACACATGTATGAAGCCTTTGCTTTAGAATACATATGCACATGAGATTATGATGTGAACATGTGAGTATTTTCTGCGCACCTTCGAACCTCATATTTACATTGCTAAGCCAAATGACTGATGATGTCATTTTGCAGCTAACAACCACTTTCCAGCTTGTCGTAGCAGCGGTGTCAGAAGGAGGAGTTTATATATCCTATCTGGGCGGCTTGTTTCAAATCAAATCAAATCAAACTTTATTTATAAAGCGCTTTTCATACATACATGTAACACAAAGTGCTTTACAGTGCATTAAAAACAATCCCACATGCCTCCCACCCCCAATCCCCAGACACCCCACAATAGATACCCCCCCCCCCCCCTCCCCCTCTTCCCATCCACACACACGAACCCACACTCATTTACACAAACACTAAAATACTTTTTGCTACATTTACATACGTACATTGGCTGGGTACAGATGGACCAAAGGCAGCATCATCAGAGGAGCTGTCTGCACCAGAAGCAGAGCCGCCTGCAGCCACAGGACAGTGGCCCAGGGCCCAAAGAGGAGGTGAGGTCAAGACCAAACCTCCAGGGCCCATGAGCCAGAGTCCAACAGCCACAGCCGACCACAGCTCCTGGTGCAGAGGCTCCTCAGAGGAAACACTGGAGAACCTAAATTTGCTAAAAGTGATAAAATAGGTCAAAGATAAATAGGTAAATAAATACATAACTAAAAACGTATGATCAATAGCCAGCCTAAGCCTAAATAAAAAATAAATAAATAAATGCAAGGTAAAACTAAAGTAATAAATACTAATCAAAGGCTAAGCTAAAAAGATGGGTCTTGAGCCTGCTCTTAAAAACCTGAATGTTCTCTGCGGCCCTGAGGTCCTCCGGCAGACTGTTCCATAGACGGGGGCCGTAAAACTGGAAAGATGCCTCGCCGTGAGTGTGTGTCCTGACTTTGGGAATGACTAGGAGCCTGCTGCCGGAGGAGCGCAGGGTCCGCGAGGGTTCATAATATAAAAGCAGTTCTGAAAGATAAGAAGGCCCAAGACCATTAAGACATTTAAAAACCAGTAAAAGAACTTTAAAATCGATCCTAAAACACACAGGGAGCCAATGCAGTGATTTTAAAACCGGTGTAATGTGGTCCCGCCCCCTGGTCTTAGTCAGGACACGAGCTGCTGAATTTTGTAATAATTGTAAACCTGAAGTAGACTTTTTGGGAAGACCAGAGAGCAGGGCATTACAGTAGTCTATACGACTGGTGATAAAAGCGTGCATCAGCGTCTCTGTGTTGGCCCGAGAGAGAATGGGACGGACTCTGGCGATGTTTTTAAGATGGTAAAAACCTATTTTTGTGATGTTTTTAATATGTGGGATAAAAGTCAGCTCAGAGTCAAAAATAACGCCCAGGTTTCTTACTTGTGAAGATGGATTAAAAGATTGTGTTTGTAATTTGGATAAAAGTTTCTCTCTCTGGGCCTCAGGACCGATGACTAAAACCTCAGTTTTGTCCTGGTTAAGCTGGAGAAAGTTTTCTGCCATCCAGGATTTGATGTCTAAAATGCAGTTAAAAAGAGCATCCATTGGCCTGGTGTCATCAGGAGACATGGAGATGTAAAGCTGTGTATCATCTGCATAACTGTGGAAGTTGATTCCATGTCTCCTGATGACACCGCCAAGAGGGAGCATGTACAGGTTAAAAAGTACAGGACCTAAAATGGAACCCTGGGGCACACCACATGTGATTTCATGAACCTGAGAGGAGCATGTATCTAAACTTACCATAAAAGTTCTGTCTGTGAGGTAGGACGTAAACCATTTGTGAACAGTACCAGAGAGGCCAACCAGGTGTTTGAGTCTGTGTAAAAGAATAGTGTGGTCTACTGTATCGAAGGCAGCGCTTAGATCCAGTAGAACCAACACTGTCACCTGTTTAGAATCATAATTTAGTCTAAAATCATTTAAAATCTTTGTCAAGGCTGTCTCTGTACTGTGGTTTACCCTAAAACCAGACTGACATTCTTCAAGAATGTTCTGGGAGTTTAAAAAATAATTTAGCTGAGTAAAAACAAGTTTTTCTAAAATTTTGCTTAAAAATGGTAAGTTAGATACCGGTCTGTAATTGTTAAAATCATTAAAATCCAGATTGCTCTTCTTCAGCAGGGGCCTGACCACTGCAGCTTTAAAAGCAGTGGGAAAGACCCCTGTCTGAAGAGAGCAGTTCATCATGTTTAAAAGCTCGTCTCTAAAAGATTCATAAAATGACTTAAAAAACTGAGTTGGGACGGGGTCTAAAAGACAAGTGGTGGGCCTCACTGACGAGAAAACTTTATCAAGCATCTCAGCATTAACCAGGACAAAACTGTCCAGTGTTTCCTCTGGTAAAGATAAACAATCAGATGTGTTAAAAACAGTGGTTCGAGTAGATAAAATGTCACATCTGATTTTGTTTATCTTTCCCATGAAGTGGTCTGCAAACTGCTCACAAAGAGCATCAGTGGGAGGGAGTTTGGAGCTGTTAAAATCAGGGTTGGTAAGATGGTCAATAGTTGAGAAAAGAATTTTGGGATTATTTTTATTGTCTGAGATTATTTTGGCAAAATATGCATTTCTTTTGTTTCTGATGGTGGTGTTGTAAGTTTTTAGTGTTGATTATAAATTTGATAGTTCACTGTTATTTTGTTTTTTCTCCATTTTCTTTCTGCCCTTCTGCAATTTCTTTTTAGTTGTTTTATTTCCTCGTTTTTCCAGGGGGCCACCGGTTTGGAGGGGGCCTTTTTTAATTTAAATGGAGCAACTTTATCCAGGGTTTGTTGTAGTCTGCTGTTAAAATCATTCACAATAAAATCACAGGGGGCAGGTAAAATGATTGAAGGAGTGTTTTCTAAAACTTGAATAAAATTTGCAGCCACTTCAGGGGTAAGATTACGCTTCCTCACAGTCCTCACAGAGGTCTCCCCCTGAATAAAACCAGTGATATTAAAAAACACACAGAAGTGATCTGACACAGCCAAGTCGACAACAGAGGACACACTCGCTGACAGGCCATGCGTGATGACCAGATCCAAAGTGTGTCCTCTGTTGTGAGTCGGCCGTGTCACGTGCTGGGTAAAATCCATATAATTAAGAACATTTAAGAACTCAGTAGAAAAAGGATCTAAAACGTCAATGTGCAGGTTAAAATCACCGGTTAAAATAATTTTGTTGTAAGAATTGTATAAAATTGATAAAAAGTCTGAAAATTCATTTATAAAAAGACTGCACTTTCCTGGTGGTCTGTAGACTGTGACGCATAAAATTTGTGGATTGGTTAAAAGTATTGCATGATGTTCAAAACTGCTAAAATTATTAAATAAAACAGGTTTGGTGGCCAGAGTATTTATACATATTGAGGCAGTGCCACCTCCCCTTTTACCGTCTCTTGTAGAAAAGAAAAATTAAAATCAGGTGGTGAGGCCTCCGTGAGGACAACTGGTGCATCTGCACCCAGCCAGGTTTCAGTTAAAAACAAACAATCAATAGCATGGTCTACCAATAAAATCATTGATAATAAAAGACTTATTCAGCAGAGAGCGGATGTTTAAAAGAGCCATACGGATAGTGGGTGGAGATGCTGCAGTAGTTTGTGAAGTATGAATTTTGGTGAGTGGTCTGAGGTTTTGTAAATTGACTGTGGTTTTATTAAAAGTTATAGGCCTATGTAATGGCCGCTCTCTGCTGATGATTACCGGAATAGATTGTGGATGTCAGACCGACTGTAATGCGAGTTCAATGTTGCTGGAGAGAAGGCGGGATCCGGAGATGTTGGGGTGCAGGCGGTCCTTTTTTAAAAAGCTCAGGTCTCTTAAAAAACGCTATAAAATTGTCCACGTAGGGGATTTTGTTCTCTCTGCAGTAGTTCATGAGCCAGATGTGATGTTGTCTGATGCGGCTAAATTTGATATCTCCAAATCGAGGTGGTGAAAAGGTCCAGAAACGATGCCACTGTTTGTTTAAGCTGTGAATTGTGGAGATGAGAGTTCTGAAATGGTCCGAAAGTGTCTCTGACTGTTGCATTCTGAGATCATTTGTGGCAACGTGAACTACAACTGTTGCGACGGTAGGATGGTGACGTAGGATGGAGGGGGCGGAGTTTGTGATGTCTGTCACCAGCGCACCTGGGTGACAGGAGGTGTGGCCTTTGCGTACTCGCACATGTCGGACCATGGAGGACCCCAAAACGAGCACGGACGGTCCTGGCTTAGTAGAGCTGGGCACCACGGAGATGTGAGGTTGGATCTGCGGCGCTGGGTGGCCGGACACATCTCCCTGCTTACACAGGGAGGGAGCGGCGGGGGACGCTCCAAGTCCACGCGGAGCCGGCGAGCCCCACGCGCACGAGGAGGAGCCTCCAGGCGGCACGGGAGCCGCGGTCGGCGTGGCTGGACCCAGCGACTCACGCTCACTCTCATGCAGGTTGCCCAGGACAGGTGGTGATGTGTTGTCCGTGCCTCGCGTTACAGGGTGGCCCGACCGTGGAGCTGGAGTGAAGTGCAGATTTCCGGCGCGGGTTTTCTTGGATGGTGGTGGAAACTCATCGTGGTCCAGGATATTAAATTTATTCCCCAGTGTAATGTCTACCGTGGAATAGGAACGAGACGCACGCTTACTCCTCTTTCCTTACGTGGCCCGACCTTAATCCACGGATTGGACTTGATAGGAGTGGAACTGATGGGAGCTTTGGGTCTTGCTCCTTGTTGAAGCCAGCGTCCATCTGCGACTGACTTGGGAGCACCGAGATCAGACGATGACGAGCGGGAGGCTTCTCCGGTGGAATACGGAGCGGTGTCAGCAAGATGGGCGCTGTTTGCTCTCGTACGAGTTTTGCCCAGAATGATGTCTTATCCCGCTCCTCCTGGATTTTGACGAACAGTGTGGATATTTGATGTTCCAGTTCTGCTACTCTCTGGCTAAGTCCAACACAGCTTTCGCAACTGAATGTACAGGTGAGTGGATGCATGCTAGCAGTTCGTAGCACGGCCCAGTACAGTGGTGCAGTGTCCTTTGATTAAAGTGCAGGCATCCAGAGGTTAAAAACGTATATCCAGTAAAACAAAGTTAAAAGCTGTGGCAGCCAGTATTTATGTTCCCAGGATGTGAGTTAAATCCAATAAAAAGTAGTTTGTTTTGGGACTCGATCTGTCAGCCGCAGTTTGTCGCGTCAAAGCGATGTGACATCAGAGTTTGACCGCCGTGGCAGCACAGTCGCGGATTTGCAAATATAACTGTAAATGAGTGAGATTGGACAGTTAAATTTTGACGTCACATACAGTCTGACAGTGAAAAAAAGTTGGTTTCTGCGTTTAGTTTCTCTTTGAATTCTATCACAGGCCTTTTATTCTCTGCGATGGTCGTTCTCTCTGATGCTCGTGCTGACTTTGTCTACAGTCAAATACTTGAAGCAGTTTCACAGATTCACCAGCAGAGGGAGGAATAGTGTGAGCACAAGGACCAGGAAATGCATGTGCTCTTTGTAGAGGTAAGATCGGGCCTAAAAAATCTAGCCCGACCCAGCCCAGGCCCGCTGGTATTAAAGCCCGACCCGGCCCGAGCCCGACCAATTACCTTGATTTGCAGGCCCGAGCCCGAAGCAAGCCCGAAATTTTTCTATTTAATTTGTGAGGAGGAGGAGGGGAGGGCGGTACGTTCACGTGCGCAGGGCATGCTCTAGCTTTGCGGCTCCTGTTTAGTTCAGCGCCTTCTCTCTTTATCCAAATTATTTCTTTTTTAACAAGGGGCTACGTTCTGAAAATAACCCACAGAGTGGTCATGTTTATTTTATTTTTTTACAGTAATTTCAGTAGCTAATAGACCGTTCACCACACACGTTACACTTTTCTCAAAAAGGCGTTCACATGTTTTCTCTTGTTTAAACAAACAACGGTCCAAACATTCGTACACATTGCTCTAGTGATGCGCAGGTTCGGGTGGATCAAGTAGTGGCCAAGACGTGCGCGACCGCGGGGGTTTCCAGCGGCTGGACCATCCTGTTAGGACCGGAGCACGGACTGCACGGACTGTTTTTGGACACGGTGAGCGGACACGGCTCTGCCAAACTTTAAACACACGGACAGCGTTCGTTTTGTGGATTTATTTCTTCAGAGAAGCCAGGTGCCAAAGCGTGACAGGGATTCTCAGTGAGGTAAGTGTCTGTGTGCTTAGTTGCAGCTCATACGTGGATTCGTGCGTTGTGGTAGTTTTGCGTGGTAAATGCGAGGCTGTAGTGTTTTGGACACGGGTTGTTTGTGCGTTGTTGCTTCATGCTCATTCACCGCTGTGTCAGTGGCTCTTTGCACAGCCTGGGAAAGTCCTGGTTGAGTTCTCGGTTGGTCCTGGCTGAGGCTGCGTCAGGTCAGCTCCTCCTGATCTAAGCAGCCGTAAGTTTTCTAAAAGAGTTCCTGTGATGTTGACTGTGAATGCTGGTGCCTTGAAACGGTCCACAAAAAATGTGTTTTAGCGCTTGTTAACACTGCGTAGACCTGGACCAGGATCTCACGCTGTACACTGTAAAAAACAGCGATATAGCGAGGGAACACAAAGTCAGCGAGAGAGAAGCAAGAGCCCGACCCAACCCGACCCGAACGTAATAATATACATTTCTGGGCCCGACCCGGCCCGAATTTCGGGCTGGGTCGGGCCCGGGCCTGGGCTCGGGCTTAAGATCTTACCTCTAGCTCTTTGATGACTTTTACACTGCGCAGTCGTCTCTGTTTTTTACATGATCAGCTGCTTTTGGAGATCATCTTTCTTTCAAACAGATTACAGACAAAACATGTTGGACCAAAAACATAGTTGAGTAAGTTTCCTCGCAGATATTTGATGACGAAAAGACTACTGGATTTCTTCAATAGAATCTCTGCTCCATGCTAGAGGCTGAATCTTGGAATTGACCTGATATCCAATACTGTATCAGTGTCAGTGCATCCCTAATCAGAAGTCGATGTATTCTTGTTGTAGGAGCTGTAAGACATTTTCTCACTGTAAAATAAAATCCCACAGCTGCTTGTGTGTTACGATGCTGTGGGCTTTCATACCAAAATGCTCTGTTTTTTTTTTTTTTACTTTCTAAAGCAGAGCATAAACACCTGCTGTGATTTCATTCAAACATCAGATGGTTTCTTGTTTGTTCACTGTGCGCCTCGTGGCAACAATTGTGAACACTTGAACGAGGAGGGGAAAAAAAAAAGTCATTTTCAAAGCCAATAAAGCAACAGGCTGTCTACAAAAGAAATAATTGTATCTTTTGGGGATTTGGGCATATAGAGATTGGAGAATACGGCTTTAACCGCATCACGACACTACAAATAGTATCCAGGAGTCTGTTAGAGTAAATTCTCCCAAGCCCTCCGCACGGCTATGGAAAATAAGCGTAGACAAAGTCGCAGCATCAGGGGAGCTCCGGCGGTAGGAGAAATAACTCGTGTTGTTATTATGGAGAGAAAAATGCTGATTGTATTCCAAGACAAAAATAAAGTTTAGAAGTGGTGCATCCAACAGTGTGTGAGTCAAGAAAAGTTTGCAAACTAAAGGCTAACAAAATGATCAGTGTATAAAGTGGTGTTTCTTAAGTTTTCTTTCCATTTGAACATATACATCAACTAAGGCTGAGTAATTAGTCACATTTCTATTACTGTTCTGATTATTAGTACAATCCATAGTCATGAGAAGAGTGTTAGAAAGAGAAAATTCCGGTCTGGACTGACATATGTCGCTAAATCCAGTGGCGTAGTTGCCAAAGTGAGGAAGTTGTTTGCCCCAAATGCAATGCACATCAGATGAGGGATTTCGGGTTAGTCTTGAAACAAAAAAAAAGTTATCTTTTGTCAGTGACGGCTGTAACAGCAGGAAAGGAGAAGCTTCTGAACTGGGTTTTCAAAGTATTTTTAAGTACTGTAAATTCTACGCTATTGAGCGCATCTGAATATAAGCTGCACCAACTAAATTCAAATAAGAAAAATGATAAAGTACATATATTGGATGCACTTGTTAATACTAAGTCTACGAGAGTCTAGAATTTTCTGCATCGTTGTATAAGCCATAGAGTTCAAAGCATGTAAAAAAAGTAGTGGTTTTGTCCAGAAATACACTTGTTTGTTTTTTGTTTTGCTCCAGCAGGACCTGAATGAGGCATGTCTCCAGAGTTCAGCTGCTTCACCTGGACCTGACTTGACGCAACTGGCAGATTTGTTCTCTTTTACCAAAAATATCTTTCACTTCCCCACCATCTGCCTCGAATCCTGCAGCAAAGATCCTGACCAAGCCGAACACAACATATGGAGCTGGTCCGTGAGCTGCCCCGCGGCTGTTTTTAATTGCTATGCATAATTCTTTAAAATAGCCCAACATTGACTGAAGTACTGGGTTTAAAACTAGCATTTTTCAATCATGTGTTTAATAGTCAACTGATGACAAAATTAGGGCTGCGACAAGTTAATCACAACTACTAATCACAACTATCAATTAGTTCTAATTGAATTTTATTTAACTGTCAACCTGACTATACTTTCACAAAAGTAGAGTTAAATAGTTGCTAAGAGGGGCCATGTTGGAGACAAGTTAGTTACAGCTAACCTCATAGGACTGGCTGATTAATCAAATGAATTGGTTTAATTCTGGTGTTTCAAAATCAACAATGTTAAAATACTCAAGGTCCGTGTGATATGAACTGGCTTTGCAGAGCTCTCTCTTAGTGATGGGTCGATACCTCCATTTTTGGTACAATACCAAGTACTTCGAGTGGATTTTTTTCTATACCGATGCTCAATATCAGTATAACCTCACAAGTGAAGACATTTAAAAAACTATATGTAAAAAAATAATTTTAAATTGTTTTTAAAAGAGCAAACAAATCACCGAAAACAAGACATTGGCTGATGTGAGTTTGACACAAAACCATAAAGAGATGGCCTCAATTCCAAAATGAATATTGTGAATTAAAATGTACATATGCAAAATAAATTAGTATTGATATTTGCATAAGTATATACTGAAATTGTAAAGGCTCAGCATCGACATATCGATATTCCCATCACTTAACCTGGCTCACGCCAAATAGATCTGTGTTGAACCCCTATCTGAGTTCTCCCTATATCCATCTGGGACTTTACTCGCTGAAAGCGTTCGAGAAAAGGCGGGGCGTTTAGTGAAATACTTGGGTGAGTTTATTAGTGCTTAGCCAATCACAGCAACAAGTCGTATCCAATGTCTGCGTGGGATAGAACAAGTGTCACACATACTGCTCTTTTTCAAAAAGAAATGACTTTGTATTTCTGCTAAAACTGCATCAAAGCAGAAAACAACACGTACATCCACAGGAGCAGCCATCTTTGTTTAGCTTGAATTAGACTCGGCAGCGGCGCCGGGCGCTAACAGCCCGTGTTAGCCTGCCCTGCTACAATGCGATTGGGCCTCAAAACCATGCAGCTGTGATGTGATTGGGCCGAAGACAGATGGTTTATCTCGTGTTTGTGAATTCACAAATATTACAAGATAAACCATCTGACTGGCCAGGTTACCCATCACTACTCTACCTTGAGATTCAAAATAACAGACAAACCCAAACCTAGAGCCTGTTTAGTGACTCTTCATCATGTAATAACATGGAGGAGGTCTGTACGAGTTAGTTGTTTCTCTGCTGGTCACTGGTCTTGCAGAAATGTTCTGGAACACAATCAAGAGTCTGTTTGATTTGGTTTTTATTGTTACGAGAAGCACTTACCATGGTTTGTGTGAGGTTTTCTCTGCTGAAGTTAAAGTTTGGCAGTCCACAACATGTCTCATTTGGTCTTCTCTCTCCAAGGCAGCAGACTCCGCCCCTTTCTACTTGGTGTGTGAGTAACTATGGCGACGCAGTTTGAGAGACAGGAGTGACAATCTTTAAACTTGTAACTATGAAACAACAACTAAATGATAAAATGACCTGACTAAGCTGAAGAGGGCCTAATATATGCAAATTCTAACCTGGATGCAGCAAAACAGTAGCTTTAATATGAACTCAAACAAGCTAAGCCCATTGGATCATACTTTATAACTAGTTGTTTTAAAGCTACGGTCACAATGACCCGTACGAATAAAATGGTCGTACAAATCTTACAGGTCGTACGAAATCTGAGTTCGTACGTGACTCGTGGAGTGGAAACTGTTTTCCTACCGTCTTCTTATGGCACACTTTCAGCTCTCACCAACAAATTACGACATTCTTGGGGAAATGAAGACGTACGGCATCCTTGCGTGTGCCCTAAAGCTCGCTTAGTGCGTCTTTACGGTAATCCTACATATATTTTGTATCGCATGGGAGCTGCGCGATGTCCCTACGTCCAACTCAAGCCTTTATCAAGTTGTTTCTAGTTATTAAACCTTTCGTAAACCGTACCGGAATAGCAATAACCAAATTGCACACCAGCAAAACACAAATATGCTTATGAATAGCTATATTCTGTGAAAGTTTTGTCTGAAATCTGTTCCCTCGTTTGTCTCTCTCACTCGAAACACAACAAACTCACAAAGCAAGCTTCCGTAAAACATCAAAACCGCTTTGTTTCTTACCTGAGTATTGCAGAGGAGGAGACGCCAAAACTTCCAAAGAGTCGCCGCATGCTTCAAAACAACATAATTCCACCGCCAGCGTGCAGAAGTTGTCCAAATGTCTGCGTTACAGCTGTCCTCCCCGTGGTTGTGTCTATCTCCAGGCGATTTGAGCTTTCCCCGCGCGCTCCTGGTCCGGTCCGGCCGTGTTTCAGCGATCTTATCCCTGCACTCTCCGGGTCCGGTCCCCGCGCTCCGGGTCCTAGCCCCCGTGCTCTCCTTGTCCATGTCTCTCCGTGCACTCCTGGTCCGGTCCGGCCGTGTTTCAGCGATCTTATCCCTGCACGCTCCAGGTCCGATCCCCGCGCTCCGGATCCTAGCCCCCTGTGCTGTCCTTGTCCATGCCTCTCCGTGCGCTCCTGGTCCGGTCCGGCCGTGTTTCAACGATCTTATCCCTGCATGCTCCGGGTACGGTCCCCGTGCTCCGGGTCCGGGCCCCCTGCGTGCTCCTCCCCGTGTGCTCCTGTCCGGTCCTCCCCGTGTTTAAAGCTGCGTTTCCCTCGCGTGCTCCAGGCCCGTGGGCTTTCATACAGATCCCTCGTACGGGCTATTGGACCGTGGAGCGCGTCTCTTTTCCACTTTCACTCTCCCGCATAGGGACATTGCACAGGCTTTAGTCTCTGCGTTCGTAGACTGGTCGTAGAAAATCTTTAACAAGACCATCGACCTGTCTAAGAACTTATGAACGAGCTGCGAGCGCTGTTTTTTCGTAACAACGCCTCAAGATTGACGTAGGAAATGAGAAAAAAATCGTTCGCAGAGAGGTCGTAGCAGGTCGTACGGGTCAATGTGACCGCAGCTTAAGTTAAATATTATGAGCTTGTTATAAAAAAGCAGCATTTTTTTTTTCTTCTGCATAGTAATGTCAACAATGATGAAACTTCACTTCACGTGGCCTTGTTATGACTTTGCACAAGCTGCACATTTCTGTAACACCGATTCTCAGAATAATTGTTAATTGCATCCGCAGACAGAATATAACCGGTGAAGCAGATCCTTGGCTTTCTCTCTCGCAGGTGACTTTTATAAACAAAGGCTGAGAGAAAAAAAAACAAGGACGCCAATGCACAGGAGGGCGAATCCACCTTGAATTATAATTAGACGAGGATAAATAAGGCTCTCTTGATTAGTCTTTAGCACAGGGAGTTAGAGCAAGACCAGATTTTAAATTAATCCAATAGGTGCGAGACAACATGTTGAGAAGTGACATCAACTCCCCGAGAGCCACATTATTGTTCATAATTAGCTTCACCAAACAGTTTCTCCGACATTCACGCTTTCCTACATAAAATCACAATATTAGACGCAAGTTTAAGTCTGGAAAAAACACAGAACAAGATTGTTTGCGTGTTTCTGCTTATCACACCTCTTTTACCAAAAACAGCTTGTGTTAGTTTGACCCAACAATAATCATCTGCTTTTAGACTGGAACCAAAGATCGTGTTGCTTAGCATTTAGTTGGGTGTTTCATCTTAATTAATTTGTGTTTTTTACACAATTGACCCTCACAAAGCAGAAGTAATGTCATGTGAAGACAACTTGGTCTATACAGACAAAAAAAGTGTTTGCATAAATAAAAAAAAACAAGTTTACAAATGTTGCTTTTACGGCTAATTTTGAAATAAGCTTATGACATGTTTGACAAGTTGAACTAATTGATTAACTTATTGCAGCCCAATCATCTTTTATTAAAGTAAGACAGTTGTCAAAAGTATCATAACAGATTTGAATTACTATGAATAGGGCTGCAACAAATTATTATTTTGATAATCGATTAATCTGTCGATTATTGGATCGATTAATCGATTAGGTCTGGGCAATATGGCCAAAAATAAAATCTCAATTTTTTGGACCTCTTTGGACGATTTCAATTTTAATCGATTTTATTTGACGTCATTGATGACTGCTGCTTTTTAATTATGAGCTCATAATATTTTAAAGCATCTATAAAGAATGAGCCAATGAGATTAATTAAAACTAATAATAAGTGTTTGCTGCTGCATCTAACTGGTATTAGCATTTGTATCTATCAGGCCCTGTTAAGATCATTAGGTTTTTGTGGTTTCATATCTAAAAGTTTTAAGTTTGCATGTGTTCATCTCTCACTCCTGTCACTCAAACTGCGTCGCCATGGTTACTCACACACCGAGGGGAAAGGGGCGGGGCCTGCTGGTGCTGCTTTTTGGGAGAGGAGAGACGCTGTAGACCGCTTTTAACTTTATCAGAGAAAACCTGACATAAAGCACAGCAGCAGCTCGTGGAACAGCAAAGACAAATCAAAAAGACACTAGATTTACCGCGGGACTTTTCTAGAAAGTTACCGCGAGTCTAAAGCGCTGAAAGCGGCCGACTCACCCGCGGAGAAATAACAAACTCGTAACTTTATGAGATTAAGCTATAGCCTACACACCACCTCCGGAAGGTTACTTGTGGCTGTTATTATGTGATTAAAAGGTCCGCTAAACAGGCGCAAGGTTCCTGGTCGTCTGTTCTTTGTGAGAGTCGAGGGAGAGCTCTACAAAGCCGCTGATGTCCACTCAAAGCGGCTGGATCACAGCGGACTCATAGTAAAGTTTTTAGCCAACTAATCGATGACCAAATTCGTTGACAACTATTTTAATAATCAATTTTAGTCGATTAAATGGATTGGTTGTTGCAGCCCTACTATGAATACTAATCTAAAAATACGTATATCTATTTATGTCTATATCCCAGGTCACCGAAAAGTGGACTCTGGTCTGGATCCGGACCCAAGCACTGCCCCGTCCAGAGGCACGAGAGAAGCGCTATGCAGACTTTAGAAGCACAAGCACATCGCCGCTGTGACTCGTTCTCACTCTCACACTTCTTTGGGTCTGCAGTATTGTGATGTAGTCTGCTTTAAGAACGAGGTACAGAGCGCTGTTTGTGTGTTTTCTTCCAGCGCAAAGTTGGAGAGGATCATCATGTGTCAGCCAATCACAAGGCTTCATTTAGAGAAAGTTCTGGCCAGTAGGACACAGAGAGACAGACGTGGGACAGAACACAGTCGAGTCAGAACAAAGTTAAATGACTTTATCACAGAGTAGTGATCAGGTCAGATATATCCCTCAAATACACTTTTAAAGAAACATGTAAAACAGAATATTGCAGTATATTATGAAAAGATATACATTTTGTATGTATATATAATAATAAAATCAAATTTAAAAACATCTCAAAGAACACCGTTGTGAAGCTACAGACCTTGAGTTGGAAAAAAAATTCCCTATCTGGACCTCGATGAAATGTTATTGGTGACCCCAGATCTATGTTTTTCTATATTATATACACAATTTATACATTAAATGCAAACTAGTATCATAAGATTTATGTTACTCAGTCAATACTTTTTGTTTTCATGGTCAGGGTTCAAACAGCCCTACAGCTCAGTGGAACATTCTGTATCTCCTCCAGCTCCTGTCTGATGTGTCTGATGAAGAGCTGGTGGAGTAGCCTACAGTCCATGATAATGAGAGCTTGTGCACACAGAAATGGCCCCTGTGGGTGTTGCTCTGCGGAGAAATACAGTTGCCTGAGGGACAACAGCCTGATGTTGAAGCACAGACCACACTGAGGCTGTGGCATGTTTTTACAGGACAAACAGTGGCTGCAGTTTCACTTTGTTCTGTCACATCTTTTTAAATAATGGGACAGATATAATTGATACACGTGCTCTGAACACTGTATTTTCACACAAAGAAATACACTATAGACGATCAACAAAACCTTTCCTTATGAAAACCCTTATGAACCCATTGGTTCTCAACAGATGACAATAAGAATGATTTTTTTAGGAGGATTGCTTCAGGACAAGCCCAAAATCCCTCGTCTGATGTCTATCGCATTTGGAATAAACAACAGTGTCACTATGACAACTACACCACCGGATGTAGCGACCTATAGCCCTGTTTCCATAGGCTCGGGTCGGGGCGGTACGGTACGGTCCTATGCTGTTTCCACTGCTCAAAGTGACCCGTTCCGCCCCGTTTGCTGGGTCCATAGTGAGCCGCTTTTGGCCCTGCCTTTAGCCTGGACCCTGGAGCAAACCTCACAGTGGTCCCCCCTTTAGGCTTGATCATTGGACAAGAGAAAACACAGGCTCAGGCCAAAACCAGACGGAAAAGAACATACAGAAACAAGAAATAATGGTCCTCACCAAACACAGACTTGATCCCCTGTCAAACCGCCGCATTTACACTCATGAAAACTTATTTGTTTCTCCGATAGACTTAGCAAAGCAAAGCTAGAGCATTAGCATCAACTGTTTCCTGTTTGTCGAGGCAAAACACTGTAGAAAAATTTCAGATCCTGTGCATAATGTGTCAAATCAACTCAAATCAATTTATTTTGTATAGCCCAAAATCACAACAACAGTCGTCTCTGAGGACTTCCCAAGATTATTAATTTTAGCAAATATAAATAAAATATGTGTCCAACATAATCCAGCCTCAAAGCATGAAACAAAACGCACTTAATAAGCATCATAGAGTCGCAGACACTTTGTAAAAAAAGTTAAATAAATTATAAAAAAGTGACAGAAAACCGGAAGTAGTGTCTTGTTTACACCAGCAGTGACCTTAATGTCACAGCGCCACAGACTTCAAATTATTACAAGTCTTTTTGTGAATCGCTCAGACTGACGCTGGGAAGAAAAAGTATAATTAAGGTACATTTTCTTTTTTATTTATTTAGGAAAGTATGTGTAATGTGTGAGTGACGTCAGCTGCCTCGTAGCAGACCCTCGGAGTCTGGACCAGCAGTGGGAAACGCTCACCATCGGACTCGATTTTTTTGAACAAGATAACTTAAAAGCAATTTCCCCCTAGAACTGATGCCTTGTTAATGTATCTAATCAGGTGGAAATTAGTCCCCAAAGTTTTGTCTATGTCTAATAAAATCCCATTTGTGTGCAACTTTTTCTGTTTTTGTTTTTAGCATTGTGGCTAATTGTTGTTAGCATAGTGACTCACCTCGCTGCTAACAGCTGTGAAAAAACATTAAAACTCATCATGATGAACAATTTTGAAGCTCAGAATGCATTTGCTAAGTGAGCAAATCATGTAGACTGAAGAAAAAAGGTTAAAATTAATTATTTCTGTTTGTTTACATTTTTAGGATGCAAAAATCAGGTACAGTCCCTTTAACATAAGAGGCCCAAACCGCTCCAAAGTGAACCGGTCTGGGGCACCCAGGCCAATGGAAACGTGGCTTACATCAGTCTGAGACTGGAAGATGTTAGTGGATAACACCAATAAAGATCTAATTCCTGGGCAGCAGCTCAAAGAACAGAACTACAGAGCTACATTACAAAATAACACAGATAAATCATTCTGTCTTTCACACATTAGATGATAAACTATATAAACCGCTATAAACAAAAAATATGTTGAGCTGAAAATGAACAAAAATGCTAAAAGTTTAAATTATTCTTGCTACAAAATCAATTAAGCATAAGTGTTTTTCCTTAGAATTAAAATAGAGTTTGATGCTTGTGTTTAAAAAAGCTACAGAAAGTCTAACGCTGTCAGTGAAAAACTAACCTGTGAGTTTGTTCAGAGTGGTTTGTGCCTGGCGGTCATGTCCCTGGCTGACTGTTGTTTGTGTGCCTGTCTCATCAGGAGAATGTTCTAGGGAATACAGGGACTTGGCTCCTGGGTGACATTTAATCCCAGGGGACGAGCCTGAGGATATGGAAGAACACACGGCTGACTTGATGAAGCCACAGGTCCAACAACAACAGACACTCACATTCATTAGAACTTTAGCCGTCCTCTCACTAAATGTCATAACACCTTCACACTGTCATTTCCACTGCTTTTTCACAAGCTTTGAGCTCTGCGATATTTACAATGACACATCTAAATTACATTATTATTAGATTTAGTGTAAAAGTGCACCTATGCAAGTGCTTTTTTCTTTTTTTAAACCTAATTGGTGTGGTTTATATTCAGGTGCACTCATAGGCCAAGATTTACAACACAGTTTGTATCAATTTTACAACCAAGACAAAGTCTAAAGTTAAATTAGACGATGAGTGAATTAAGTTTTTACTGCCTTATAAAGGATGTGCGAATGGAACAATTAGAAAAGGCATTGTTTTTTTTTTAAATAGAGAAGGACAAGCATTTTCTGGAACAGCTACTGTGACACTGGCTTATTTAAGATGATGTATAAGTTTGTTGGTTTTGACCAAAAACAGCAAAATGACTCATTTTCTATGTCATTGCTGCCCAACTGGATCAAACATTTTTTTTATTGTATTTATTTTTTTCAGTTCATGCATGTTTGGGAAACTGTAGAGGGGTTTTCGCTCGACGTCACTTCCCACCTTTCTGTGCAGAAAGAGCGCTCTCCATCTGCTTAGCTGGGGAAACTTCTTGAATAAAACAACAAAACAGGACGTTTGGTTCAGGTCTGAACTCACAGTTTTTACACCTGGATTTTATTCACAAATGTTGATTTAGCAGCAGAACTTTTGTTTTCTCACAGCAATAAACTCTTGTAGTTAACTGACAATGGAGCTTTTTAGACTTGTTTCCACTGTTTTTCTTTCTGCAGTTAGGTGTGCTCATCACCCGTTGAGAAACGAAAAATCCCTCTATAAAAACCAGTAAACGATTATTTGATTAATAAATTAGTTGACGATTAATATAATCGATTAACTTGTTGCAGGTTTTCTACAAAATATTAAAAGTAAAGTAATATTAAAAGTAAATACTGCCACTAAACTGCAGTATTTTGTTCTGTGTTAAAATCTCCTCCTGCCTGTTGTAAATGCTAGATTTTCCCAGATTTCCCCTCTGCTTGCTTGATAAATGATAATCATTATCATTTGATTAGCATTTGCATAATCTCTGCCTCAAATTTAGCATCTTTGGGCAAAATGACTCCTTACTGCAGAAGCATTAGGGATGCACCGTTACAGAGCGGTTAGAGCTCTGGCTTCACAATAAGGAGACTTTGGGTTGGACTCCCGGGTCGGACTCCCGGGTCGGACCAGGTCAACATCTCATAGTCTGTCTGAGTGGAGACTGTCACCGTGGGTTCTCTGGGTACTCCGGTTTCCTCGCAGCACATTTTTGGAATAAACACAAGTAAATATAGACAAGTGAACGGTGATAGGTGTAGAGCTGTGCAGTATATTGAATTTTAGATGGTTTCATGATTGTTGTTTTCAAGTAGGGCTGAAGTTCTTTAGTTGTTTAGTCGATTAATCGGTCGATGGAGTCTTGGTCGACCAAAATGTTATTGGTCGACTAATTCTTGTATTTAGATTATAAGGAATTTGTCTTCAACAGTAACAGAATCATTGGTCTGAACTGCCTTTTTTATATAAACACACTGTTTCCTCTTCATTTTCTGCATAAACTACAGTTTTTGTATGAACTACAGAATATTATTAGTCTTTTGGAGCAAGATTCCTGCAGAGTTGTCACAATTCTAAAGTGTCCAACCTGATTTTAATACTAAGGAATAAACTTGATTCTTGACACCAAAATGAGAATTAGAATGTTATTTTAAGAAAGTCAGATTTTTATACAGTGGACTGATATTTTCATGATCAAACATTTTAGTTTCAAACCAGTTTTGATGAAACTCAGATTTTTTTAAAAACTTTTTAGAAAATGATTTTGCAGAAAATATCAGATTTGTTCAAATATTTGTAATGTTTATGTTGAGTATAGGGCTGGGCAATATTGTGATAAAAATGGAATCGTGAGCTCATCTCTGTGACAATCTGCTTTTTTGATGAAATCGTCACATTGTGATTTTTTTTCCCTCTATTTGATGCATCTGTCTGTTCAAATATAGATTATTTTTCCAACCTCTTTAGTCTTAGAGTTGCCAAATTCAAGTCTTCACAGCGACTTTGGGCTTTTTTGGAATAAAGCTTAGCAATTTTTCAGGATTGATTTGTTAAAATTATCAATTTATATGACTGAAACATGAATTTTTAGCATGTTATAATAAAGGGTTTACAAGAATCATGATAAAATCGCTGTCGTGATCTGGCTCTAAGAAAATCGGGATATACATTTTTTGCTATATTGCCCAGCCCTGGTTGAGTATCTAATTTCAACACCAGGTTTTGTGTGTATTTGCAGTATTTTTGACAACTCTACATTTAGCTTCAGAGCCTTTGCCACGCCCCCTTTTTTAGTCCATTAATCGGTCGATGGGACATGTTTTTAGTCGACCAAGAATTTCTTTGGTCGACTACAGCCCTATTTTCAAGATATCCAAAAATTGAATATCAAGTATATCACACACAGAAAAAACACATTTTGAAAAAGTGTTGCTGTAAACTCATCTACTTTTTCTAATTTCAATTAATCGGCGGGTTAGACAAAATGTTGAAATATCAGTATCGGCCTCGGCCAAAGATGAATAGAGTGACAACCTTCATTCACACAAAGTTTTCTCCAAAAAGTACAAAAGTCAAGTCTCTCTACCCGTGTTTCTGAATGCAAACAACTTCCATTCTGCCTTTCCAACAACTCGCCAACTCCTCCACGAAGAATAAATATCTGCTACAAAGAAATGGACTTATGACTCACGGCCCAGTGTGAGGTATTTGTACTCGTATAGGCTCCTCCAGAGGCTCAGGAACACCAGGGACACGCGCTAACAGAAAGGCCAAGAAAAGACCAAGCTGTTTCAAAGTCAAATCACACTGAATGGAAGTATTCTGACGCATGACGACAGCTGGTGCAGCGGAGGAAGTTTGAGGATGTGTCTGCAGAAGGTAGCTTATTATTTTCCAAAACTAGACTTTTTGTTTCTAACTTGTGTGAAAATGGTGGACTGGATTTTGTTGCGCTGATACTGACTGTCTCTCTGCTGTGGCTGATATTTGTTTATATCAATAATTACCAATAAAAATCCACAGCAGGGCTCGAACAAGACCTTACTTTTCACTGGTGTAAGTCATAGACATTAAATTAGTAGACGTGCAACTAGCATGCATCTTTGCTCTGTTGCTACAACTCGAACAGCGGGACGCCATATTCCTCCGGTAGAGGCGACGACGCAAATCAATTGTCAATGGCAGAAGTTGCACTTTTATGGATAAAACAAGCTTAAACAAGTGATTTCAGCAAAACCATGAACAAAACAGACTGAAATGTGTCTAATGAAGCTTTTTTAAACAACTTTGGTGATGTGAGATTTAGGGCTGTAGTTCTTTAGTCATTTAGTCGGTCGATGGGGCTTTAGTCGACCAAAATTTGTATTAGTCGACCCAGCCCGAGCCCGCGCACGTCGTGTCCGAACCTGACCGGAACCTGTGCCTAAGCCCGAGCCCGAAGAGAGCCCGCCCCCCCACTCACTGAACTGTGGCATTTAAATGACAGAAAAAGCTTCTTATGAGTCCAACGTGTTTAATGTAAGTGTGTCTCCGCCGCTTCCTCCACCGCACATTCCTCTCTCTCTCTCTCTCCCTCCCTCCCTTCTTTTCTCCCGCGCGCGTAACGTGCCTTCCCCGTCTTTCGTTCTCCTTTCACTTTTACCTGCTCCGCGCTTATTCACAAGTCTTCTCTCTCTCTCTCCTCACTCAGTCTCGCGCCGTATAGTTGGCCACTCACAGCGGTGGTTTTGTGCTGTGTTCTGACGCGGCTGTCAATCAACCGCGAAGCGCACGTGTTCAGAGCGGCTCTGCGTCTTGGCCCGAACCCGGCCGGCCCACATTTCTCACGTAGTTGTCGGGCCTGCACGGGCTCGGGCCCAGAATCTAAACTCTGCTTTTTTTTATATAAACACACTGTGTCATATTCCTTTTCTGTGTAAATTGTTGTTTTTGCATGAACTCCATTGCACTTTGGCCTTTTTGCGTCAGATAAATTGTCAGATCAAACTATTTTTTTTTTTGCTTCAGAGCTTTAACCACGCCCCCTTTTTAGTCAACTAATCGGTCGATGGGACATGTCTTTAGTCGACCAAGAATTTCTTTGGTTGACTACAGCCCTAGTGAGATTATATTTCTCAAACTACTAGATTCTTAGGCTGGAAATGCTCCATCACTGATGTGACAGACGCCTCCACAACAGGAAGTGAAGCTATAATTTAGTTTGGTGTTATTTATGTAATTGGTCTGCTTTTCTCACTAGTAACACGTAAAAGCGGACGTTTGGTGATCACTAGAGCCTTAAAAGATGCATACGTTCGCTAGCCGTTAGCAATTTTACACACAATTTTTATCTGCAATAAAATACTAAAAGGTTTGTAAACTCAACAATAATTTGTAACAAGGCTCTGACCTTTTAAATTCTAGTGAAGACACCTGTTTATAATGCGTCGTAATGCTAACGCAAGGAAATAACAGTAGGACGTCCACTAGCTTAAATCTAGCATCAGATCGACTCTATAAAAGTCATTGTATAGTCAAACCGTGCTAAAAGACAAGAGACTGTATGGTAGACCAGGATCATCTTTTCTACAATTAATTTACAGAATTATCAGTGTCTGCGTGATCTTAATGTGCAGTGTTTCTTACAAACTGTAACTGGGACAAGTCTCTGTGCTCCTGGTGCAAGTTGAGCAGAGTGTGATGTAGGGATGGGTTGTCAAGACCTTCGGATACAATACGTATCTCCATTCATGTGTGTCTGGATACAGTTTATTCAATGTGAAACATAACGGCATATTTTACTGACCAGAAAAAAAAGTATTGCATATTACCTGTAAAAATATTTTCAACATGTTTTTTGAGTGCAGGTCTCCATATAAAACCAATGTTAAGAATGTAAAGTAGAATGACAAAATGCAGGAAAAAAAAAGTGTCTTATGGATAAATCCCTTTGAGCTTAACAGTTTCAATCTTAAAGCAGCAGTCCAGAGTCAAAAGTGTCAGATTTGTATGACTTTAATAGACTCTTTTCATGCCACGTCAAGTTGACGTCGCAGCTCTAGCTGGAGGCAAAAAAGACGAAAACCCCTAGCCAACGCATTAAAAGTTCGAGGTTTTATTGTGATTAAAATGTCATTTTGTTGTGAACTGTGACAAGGACTTTTGTGTCTAATGTTAGCCTGACCTTACCCAGCCGTGCAGGTGCAGTTTCATGTACAAATTGGTCTGTTTTATTTAGAATTTTGCAAATACTGTTGATAATCATTCAATTTTTATGCACAAGACCCTCTTTATTGCTTTAGCAAAGTCTTTGACGAGAGCTAACAATTTTCAGAGCTACAAACTTTTTGTCGGACTAGCTAAGTTAATAATAAAATAATCACTATTAAATGTTGTGCCTTTGAAGCCTAATGGAAGGTGTACATTATATTTAGCATTAGTTTTAAGACAAAATGAACCGTTAAAAGAAGCATTTTAACCACTACTGGGTCTAGTAAAGCAAAACAAACCTCAACAAAAAATCACCTCTTCAGTCACGTGAAAGAGCAGATCCAGATCCAAGACGAACCACACAAGCTCAGACAAAATGCTTCCATCCGTCAGAAATAATTCACTAAAGTTGTGTCAGGTCCACAGAGTAAGTCATGATACATATCCTGACAGTTACGACCAGAATCTGACATTTTCTCTGCTTTTGTGTTTAAAAATCCCTCCAAAAACGAGTTAGTTTACACAGGTTTAAATGGATGCAACGTCTTTTTTGCCTCCGGCTAAGCTCCGCCACCAGAATACGACGCAATGTTTACTAACATGCAAGTAAACATTGCACACAGGGAGGTGTAAGACTCCTATTACACCTCCCTGTATCGATACATGTATTGTCAACAAGTTGTCACACTATATCTCGATACCGATACATCGAGTACAGCGCTAGCGTGATGGTAAAAAATGAAGTCTCTTCAAGACTAGGCCAAGTCCAAGACCGAGTCCAAATGTGCTCGAGTCAGAGATAAGACCAATACCTTAAAAAAGCGATCGAGAGACAGATTTCAGATACTATTCTGCAGTGTTATGTAAAATATGCAGCCATATTTTAGCTTATTGTTTGTTTATTTCCACTATTACTCTTTTGTGCTTTGAGGACAAACTAGGACTGACACATCATCACCAGAGATGACTCGAGTCTGACTTAAGTCCCTATTCGAGACTTGACTCGGACTTGTGGTTTAAGACTTGTGAACAATACAAGTCGATGCGTTGCTGTGGCGGATCCACATTCACTCTCTCTCTTTCCTTCTCTCTTTTCCCACATTAACATTAGACGTACGCGAGAGACGCTGAAAAAGCAGCGGCTCTGGCGTGCGTCTGATGTTAATGACGTAAGCAGATGTGACAGCTGCTAGTTTCACAACAACAGAAGCGCATGGCCGTGGCGAGCACGGCAGACACATCGCTGAGTCCGCTGGCTCTGCTGCCGTTCGTAGTAACATTTGCGTTTAGGACTTTGTGCAGCGTCACGACAAGAGAACTGCCAAATGTGTGGAGTTCAAATTTGTGACGCCAAGACGACGACATCTAACTTTATAAGACACTTGGAACGAAAGGAGAGGTGAGTTAGTCCAGTGGTAGCAGCAACCCTTGCAGTGAGCTATATTAATTTTAAATGGCTTATAAATTAATTGGTTACTGTTTTTTGGAATGTTAGCACAGCCCACACGCCATGCACAGGGAAAAGCAGCAAGCAGCGCAAATATACATATATGAGGTTACAAACAAAGCCTGTTTATTTTATTAGCCTATTTTTATCAATAGACCAATATATAAAAGAATATGACTGACTTAATTGAAAGAATATTACAATAAATATGATAACTACATATTCAAAAATATGTATATATAATAGCTATGAGTGCGACTTGAGACTTGACTTGGACTTGTGGCCAAAGACTTAAGACTTGACTTGGACTTGTGGCCAAAGACTTGAGACTTGACTTGGACTTGTGGCCAAAGACTTGAGACTTGACTTGGACTTGTGGCCAAAGACTTGAGACTTGACTTGGACTTGTGGCCAAAGACTTGTGCACATCCCTGATCATCACCAATATTTTTTAGCATCATCAAAAAAAAAAACTAATTTTCTTTAGCCGTGTATATGAGATGTGCATTCTATTTCAAGTAGACTTTATAATGACGTCTGCATGTGTTTGTCTTAAGATTATAATCCTTTCTTATTATGAATTGTTCGATGTACAAATGATGTGATACAAATATTTTTCCATTGCCCTACTTCAAATGTGAACTTAAAGGATGCATACAAGGCAAAATGGACTTTTGATCTTGCTTCCTATCACAAACACAGCTGGAATTCTGTCTGAGATACTGTTCGTTCTCTCCCAGATTCATGAACGCGTCGGCTCTATTTTTAAATCCCAAAAATCCTGTTTCGAGCATCTCTGCAGCCTTACCATATCAGACAAGATTGGTCCGATTTAGTTTCAGTGCAGTTAGCAGATAAAGCTCAAATCAGTGGCTGAAGTGGGTTTTATAATGCATCAATGTGTTCAGGCTGGGCAATATTGACAAAAATTACTATTTCCATTTATTTTTGGATATTTGGACAATATTCTGTCAGTTCAACATAAATGTGTGTTCACTGTAGTTACACTGGAAAAACCACAAGCTTAAATATTAAAGTTAAAATTGTATTGAATGACATTGTGTTTATTGTGAGTGAAGTAGATTTGACTCTCTTTAGTCATTATCTCAAAAACACAACACCTGCATTTTGTGATGTTTTACTAAATCCTAAATTGTCTTAGTGTGTAGCGCCACGTTTAGCATTGTGGAGGGTTTTTAACTTCAAAACCACCTCTAAACGGCCTTTAGGGACATGCTATACCTCTTTTTAAAGCTCGGATTCCGCACTATTCAGTCGGTAGTAGAGGATGGGACGAGATCAAACTGTCCTGATACTGTGCACACGTACTGAACTGTCTCGTGAGATTTTTCCATGATCAAGAAAATAAGTTTTGTATCTTTGAGCAGCTGTAGTAAATATTCTCCTCCACACACAGACTTGTAGCAGACTTATTCTGACAGAAACTGTCTAAACTCTGTCTCAGTTTTTATTTGGTAAAGATAGGACCAATATTGACAGAGATAATTAGTCCTAAACATTGTAAAAGTTAGCGCGAAAAATATATAGCCTAATCGTCAAATATACGCGCGGACATCGCAGGAACAGTGTTGTGTTTTTACACTTAAACATAGTTTAAAATACATTCACAAAGAGATATTTTGGCCTATATCATCAATAACTGTAAAAAGTAGGAAAGTCTCCTCATCTGTGCGTGTCTGGTCCCGTCAGCAGCAGCAGCGCTGTGAAGCAGGAGAAAGGGGGCGGAGTCTGAGCGGATCAGTTTCAGTCAAAACTCATATCGTGAAATAATAAAAATCCAAGGTGATACACATAATGAAAGGTAAAGGTAAACTAAAAGAATATAAACTAACAATAATTAATAATACAAATCGTTTTTTTTATTTACCTTGTTTAAATTCTAAATTGAAACAATGAATGCAAATTATTTAAAAATCTTGTCTCGTCTCAATCTCGTGAAAATTCTGTCTTGTCCCATCCCTAGGTAGAGAAGTTTTTCATTTTGAAGAAGCCACTAAACATGAACAAGCCCAGAAGACCGGAACAATAACGTCGTGTACATGACGTTAGCTGCATGAGAAGGACAAGAACTGAGCGCACACACTGCTCCACGGTAGCCTGGAAGGACGAGGCAAGTGCCACAAAACAAATAAAGTTTAAAAAAAAAAAAACTCAGACCCAGACCGATCTGGGCTACAACATTCACAATATGATCTAAAATTCTAGGTTAGGGATGTTCATCATGGCTTCTTAAAGTATTTATGAAAGCATTTTCTTCTATATCAGACAAGTATCGTAAGAGAAGGTAATTGTTAGGTTTGAGCACTTTTTTTTCCGCCTTAAATATTTTTTGTTATTTTTAAGATATTTTTGTAGTTTAGTTTTTGTCTTTTTATATTTTTTATATATTTTTGTAATTATATTTTTGATAGTATTCTTTTGTAGGTGGCTCCAGGCGCTCTCTCCTCCTTCGCGCCCGTACGCCTTTAAAAGCACGTGCAGCGGTTCTCTCGCTCTCTTTCCTCTCTCCGCCTTGCTTGTCCGCACCTCCTGTGCGCTCGCGCCCGATGCGCGCTCTGGCGAGGCAGCTGCACAACAGCGTTCATATGGACTGCTTGGTTTGTTTTTTCTCTTTTTGACATTTTTCTAAGTTAGCGTTATTTTTGTTTGGCCTGGTGGGACCGGTGGTCACGTTTTCATTTTTCTTTTGATAGGCTTAGTTTGGGGTTTTTGTTTTATAGGTCAGGGCTGGTGGCACCGGCTTCTACGGTCCTGTACAGGGTTGGCCCGGTGCCCCAGCCTTTTGTTCTTTTTTGCCGGTCCACCAGTCCGGTTTATTTTGTTACTTTTTTTTAAGAAGAAGAAATTAAAGAAAAAAAGAATTCTAAATAAAAATATTTCTTACCCTCCTAATTTTGTGTCTCGTGTCCTTTAAAATATGTTTGTTTCTTAATTGGGTCATAACAGTAATATAGAAGAAAACACTTTCATAGATCTAAATCTATTTATTGCTCACCTCTAACTGTTGTCTTTTAAAACCACTCTTGAAACATTTGAAATCAATGTACAATCGCGTCACAAACATAAAAACAATGCAATCCCAAGCACACGGCACTAGAGACAGGTCAGAAATTCAAACATTGGTAATTACTAGTTTGCCAAAAGACCCTAGCAATAATAACTAGTCCAGATCAAACAGGGCTGACGCCAACCACAAAAACAACATCAATGCAGCTTTACTCGTCGCTCTTTGCTCGATACAAAACTGTACTTTTGTGCGGCAGAAGTGGAAAAATGTCTTCTCCGTTTATCTTCGCAAGGAAATTAAAGTCAGAGAGAAAAAAAATATATATTAAAATCCCTCAAAAATCAACTGCGGTGGTAAATTATTCACCAGCACACTTCACATGTCTGCTGGCGAGAGTGAGATAGCGGCAGACGAATACTAAAAAATGCTTTTCCTCTCTTCGACACTTCTGGCATTTGGCGACAAAGAAAAAAAACTACAGCAAAGTCGAAGAAAATAACAAATTTGTGCTGAATGTGACAGGAAAGATGATGAAGCTTGTCTTGACTCTGGAGGAGCACGAGCTGGACTGTAGCGCATTATGCACAGTCACTTTCCTTCTCAACCCCTTGGCAACGCTGACCCGTCCAGGTTGATTAGCTGAATAAAGATGTTGTAATTAAAAGCTAATGAGCAGCAAAGGCCATGCGTCTGTTCGCTTGTAAAAAATCCGCGAGCCACAAAGTATAATGAATTAACTCCTAGGAAGCGCAAATCCCCGGCAAACAACTTCAACCTAATGAGTGGGAAGGAAAGCTAATTGATGCCGTTGGACATAAGAAGAGCAAGAAGAAGCAGCAGTGGTGATTTAGTGTGGGACTGACCGTGTGCCGTCCGCCTTCCAGCTCACTTTGTACGGGCTCTGCTCCAGGAAGCGGAGGTTCTGTCGGTCCATGGACACGGGCTGTGCTCCGGGGAAACCAGACCTGGAAGAGAAAGGAACGAGTTAGAATAGATGAGGTTGTCTGAGGTGGTACTGATTGAGAGTAGGTTTTGTTAAAGGCTCGAGTGTAGAAATGACTAAATGTCAAAGATTTTTACACATATTTCATGATAAAATACAATGTTATTAATAGGAAAATCTGCGTCTTGCCCACCATTGGTTTATCTAGAACATGAATGTAACACATCAAACACTGTAAAAACTACACTCAAGGAAAAAAGAAACGCAACACTCAGTTTTCAGCGTTTTGAGGGGGCAGAATAATTTTATTTTTGAGATCTGTCTGTTTCATATGAACCCTACATCCATTTCTAATCCTCAGGTCAACTCTTGTGGCGTTTGCACATTTTTGATTCAATAACACAACCAAACAATAGAGCAACCCCCAAACCAAAAGTGACATCAGACTGTCAATAGTTCACTGACCCCGTTGGCCCTGGACAGAGGTTATTCAGCCTCATGGATCAGCAGTAGTGTCTGAGTTGATCCATTCTTCAGCTGCTGCTGAGTTTTAGGAGGATGTTCACGTCGGTGGACACACACACTGAGCAGATCTCAGACATTATTAATGGGACCACTGGGACCACCTCTGCAAAGTCCAACGATGATGTGAGTGCACCATTCGACCCGAGCTCTAAGCATTGATCCAACATACGGCCCATATGGTGGAATATGTCAGCGCGGAGGTGATTCCGGATGGTTCTGGAGACACTGGCCTGTGGTGTGTCCCAATGGTCTCACCTGTGGACCTGGTGGCGGCTGAACCTGTCACGGAGATGTGCGGGGGGGCGGTTGGTCTTGTGCAGCGGTCGTTACACGGGGGCCACCAGTACGAGGGCGGTCGTTAGAGGAACAAGACGACTAATGGTAGAGCGGTGACTCCAAACACCCTGGAGACACAAGACAACACCGTCCATAGCTCCATCCCTCTCTGGTTGAGACAATCGTGGCATCGTGAAGAAGTGTGTTTTTGGCTTCATTCTGGTGCCTTTTATAGAGAAGACTTGAGCACAGTTAACCAGCGGTAAAAGTCAACTCTGAGTTTCAAACATGAGTTTGTGTGAATAAACGACCCTGTAATGCACTCTTTATGGTTCTCACAATCAGTCAAGTCTGTCTTCAGATTACTATGGACTCAAATCATGATGCTAACTCAGTTTTCCAAATGGACTCATTTTCTAAGGAAATTTCAAAAGTGAAAATGTTGCGTTTCTCTTTTCCTTGAGTGTATAGTATATATCTGGACTTGCTTAAAGTGACTTGGATTCAGAATTATAATCGGGATTTGAGTTGTATTAATTAATAATCTTGGGAAGTCCTCAGAGACGACTGTTTTGATTTTGGGCTATATAAAAATAAATTGATTTGATTTAATTTGACTGGTTAAGACTAATTGCTTATGAAATGTAGAATATTTCACGTGTTTCAAGATGTTTCTGACTGGTTAAAAGAATATTTGGCTCAAAAGAAGAAGATTTGCCAATGGGAAGATTTGCCAATGGGAAAAGAACAACTTTCTTAACTACTGGCAAATAATGTGTCTGGAGATATTAAGTAATGTCTTGAAATCACTTTGAATGCTTGTGGCAACATGGTCTCTGAGTTCAATAGAGAAGTCTGTATATCAGACATTACTGTTCATTTCATTAGGTCGCCAAATATCTACTGCTTTATATGTTCATTCAATAGTTACATTTCTGATAACCTTTTGTTTATTCAAACTTTGAACTAGCAAAATAGAAAAAAACTAATTCTCAAGTTACTAATTTACCTCTTGTTAAAAGTTGAACATAAAGCACCGAGCATTGTCAAGTCTAGACAGTTTCTCCAACCTTGCAATTAAAACAAAGACTGTATCTTCTTTATTAACTTTAATTTGTTTGTTTTCTGAGCCACAATGGTTATTTTCTTTTATAATGTTGAAGTGGTGAGAACATAAATATGGCGTTGGGAAGGTGCATTTTTCAAGGGCTAACCACAAGATCAACTAGTTAAATAACAGCTTTGAAAATATTAGAAACGCCCACATTTGTTTATAGAACACTGGTGAGCTCAAACTCAAACTGGAATCACTCTTTTAGATTCCCGACACTGCATGAGCGGTGACTAGTGTCGTACGTGGACTGCTCTTCAGGCTCCATGCGTGACAAGTCAATCTTTAGAGCACATTTCCAGATCAGCCAGAGCTCGGTTCTTATGCAGCCCTAATCCTGCCACCTTCAGAGAGTCACACCATGAATATGTATGAGCAAACAAACAAGCGCTGACCTTTAGGCAAACCCAGGCAGGGCTTAGCATTTGTAAACTACACACCACGCAAACAATGTCAAGTTCATAACGAAAGGTAAATGACACAATCTAACACATGGGATGGCATTACTCTAAGTCTTAAATAAAAAATAACTTTATGTACAAAAATAAAATTAAGAATAACGAGATGAGCCGCAAGACTAGCTCCACGAGAGACACGAGTTTGAAATTCATTATTCTTCTACCGTTAGGGGTCGCGGGAGGCTGGAGGCAATCCCAGTGACTGTGAGCCTTAGGCATGTTTTTTGGAGTACCCGGACAAAACCCACGGTAACACAGGCAGAACATGAAAAACTCCACTCAGAGACATTGTGAGTGAGATTATTGATTTGGTCGAACTTGGGAAGCCAGAGCTCTATATGCTGATATTACATGTGGAATAAGGAAATGCAGCTGCAAGTTTTTGTTGTGCAGTCCAGCAATCATGGACAAAAAAATATCGTCCTTATTATTTTTCTTTATTTTATTTGACATTTTTTCTAGTTTTTTTTTTTTTTTGTCAGAGAGCTCACTATTATGACACTGTTGTATGTCTGCTGTTGTTGTTATTATTATCTTGTTTGTTTGTTTTTTTCTTCTAGTTCTTGTTATTTGTATTTTTCTATATTGAGGACCCCCTCGCAAACGAGATGTTTCATCTCAAGGGGCTATCCTTTCTAAATAAATAAACTCATCTTCAGATCGAATCATCTCCCTCTGTCCTGTTATTTTAGTTGAATCCAGCTCTATGCGCCAACATGAGTGTCAGTGCAGTTTATGAGACTGCAGCCTCCAGGTCTGTAGTTTTATAAATGTTAGCTCTGCACTTACACAAGTGTCTGCACTCGAAGGCGACAGTGTCAGCGAATGAAACAGCTTTGAGATGGTTTGAGAAGCAGCGAGAGCTCGAGTCCGGTCGGGACTTGTATTATATTAATAGTTATTCACAAATTCACATTTATTTTATATACTTGATAAGTCGCACCCCTTGTCAAACCATGGAAAAAAGTACATTTACACTATTTTTATGTCATTTCAACTGAAGCCCTATAGAGACCAGCTGAATGAATGACCAGTTGATGATTATCTCAATAATCCATTTACTGTGATCAACTGAATAACTATGTGTTCTCATGTGAAGCATCTTTGCGTTACCCTGAAAAGCGCTACATAAAATCAATGTATCATTATTATTAGGCGTTTTCCCACATGAAAGTACCAAGAACTAGACCCCACATTTCTCCAGTCCCTGTTTAGTCAGAGGAACTACCATGTCCCCATGTTTGTGTTCACACAGCAACAGTTTCTGAAAGTGGGTGTAACTAGGGGGTTATTCCATGAAGCGAGCTAAAGCAAAGCCTGGCTTATTTGGCCAATCTAGGCTTATGAAATCTCCATTTCCGTTCCACTAACGAGGCTAACCAGAGGTGACGCTGAGTTGCCGCAGTAACAAGTGCGCAGACATAAACCTGGTCCGGACCAGGCTAACAGTCAAGATTATTTTAGCTTTGTCTCAAAAAACGTCTAAAAAACACTTGAATCACATGTTTATCCTCACACACTTCCACAACTGTGTGAAATCTCTCCGTTTGTCCCAACACAACTTATAAAGTCACTTTTATTCACTTGGCATTGGCACTAAAGAGCCTCTTTTGCGGTTTCTTTTCTCCTTTTTTTCTCCTTTTTTTTGAGCTGTTCTCACTGTGGAGAGACGCGTTTGTAAGAGCAAACGTCACATTGGCTGCACAAAGAGCCACATATTTAACTGGAAATTTAACATGTGCATCTAAACTACAAAAGATTTACCTCAGACATGCAGATATTTCTCTAAAGGATGAAGCAATGAAAGCAGGACTAAAGTGTGAGAGCCGTGGAGTCGTGCTGCTGCTTTTACGCACAGAAGCGCTTCATCACCTCTTTCCTCGTCTCTCCTCACACCCCTGCTCTGCTCTGATTGGTCAGTTCTGGTTGTGAAGAGTTACGCTACAACTCTGTGACAACTTTACGCAGCGGGACTAGTTCCACATGCGGAGTGGAAAACTGTGCATTGCATTAAAAAACGACAAGCCTACTACTCACAAATACAATGATAAATCCTCTGGATCTCTAAGTAAACTGCCTCGTCTTTCTCCGAGCAGTGAACAGGAGGGGAGGGGGAGCAGCCTCTTTCTTCTCGCTCTTCGGGTCACAATTAACCACTATAAATTGAAAACTTTTGCATTGCAAATCAAATTAGAGTCCGTGTCCACTTTGGCTTTCGTTAGATAGTGAGGAAAACACGTTTTCTCTCTCATTCTCAGTGATGTCTTCGCTCAATTGATCTGGCCTCGTCACATTCAGCGGGAGCGCGCTCACAGCCCAGATTAATCTTCAAGCTTGAATTAGCATTGTTCAGACCCAGGTTTATTTCTTTCGTGAAACCACTTGAGGCTTAAGTTGGAGATGAAGCTAGTTTCAGCTCAGGATTTTAGGAGAAGCCTGGACTTGTTAAGCCACTTTCATGGAATACCCCCATCTTTAGCATTAGCATCTGTTTAGTCTGGAACATTTCAATAAGTCATTAAGTGGTGTTGGGAAAACAAAAGTTGTTGTTTTTTTCAATTCCACAAAAAACTATAATGTGCAAAACTTAAAACATCACTAGAATTAAAGATAAAACTGAAATGTTCACTGTAATTTTTAATAATAGTAATATAGGCTACTATTTACAAATTAAATAAATACATTTTGGGAGTTACTGCCTTTAAATAATTTTCTTAAGGAGAAGGAAAGTTTATCTAAATGTGAGAATGTGTAAAACATGTTTCCAAACAAAGTTAACATTGTAAATGTGTTTGTGTCACCAAAGATTCCTGGTCTGACTGGAAAGTACCTGCCCCAGAGCAGGAGCTAAAAAAGTTCCTAAAGTGTGGCCCCAGTCCATAGTTCCTGCTCTGTGTGAACGCGCCTAAAATGGGGACAGGAACTAAAAAAGTACTAGGAATTGAAAAAAGTTCCTACAGTGGGAAAAGGCCTATTAATGCAGCCTTACACGGGGTACACGGTAGCCAAGTGGTTAGAGCTCTGGCTTCCCAACAAGTAGGTTGTGGGTTCGACTCCCGGGTCGGACCATATCAACATCTCACGATCTCTATGAGTGGAGTTTGCATGTTCTCCCATGTCACCGTGGGTTTTCCTCCCACCTCCAAAGACATGCATGTTTAGGTTAATTGGGCATCACTGTAAATTTCTCTTAGTGCGAATGAGAGTGAGTGAATGAGAGAGTGAATGGTTGTCTGTCTAACCCTGTGACGAGTTGGCCACTGTCCAGGGTGTTCCCCGCCTAAGGCCCACAGTTACTGGGATAGGCTCCAGTCACCCGCGACCCCTAAGGAGACTAAGCGGTAGAAAATGAATGAATGAATGCAGCCTTAAAGCATGAAGCCAAAACAACTTTGGATAAAAAATATATATACAGTATTTCTTCACAATACTTTTGTTCTCTCAATACGAAACTGGAAATGTATTAACTTAATTCCTTTTGACCTACGATTAATAATTACGCTTCATTTATTTCTCAGTTTCATCAAGTTGAACATTATGATGCTTCTTCATAGTTCACTCCTAAAGCCAAGAAATCCCAAACTTCTAACTTCTGTATTCTAAGAGTCTAATATAATAATAAGCAGCAGTGGGGAGCAGCAGGTAGTGAAAATAGCTCCGTCGACTGTTTTGACGTGAAGACGGGGCAGAGCGACGCTGACGCCGCTACAGTTTCATTAAAAAACCTGCATGTGCGTGTTTTTGTCGAGAAGGTGAATAAAATACACTCCTGCGCTCCATTGGCTGTCTAAAAAAAGTGTCAAGACGGAGGACTAATGAGTCACTGCGCAGCCAGCACAATAGTGAACACCCACGAGCACACAGTTTGTTCCCATCATGCATTGTGTCTTACTTGTCCCACTCGGCCATCTCTTGACACAGGCGCTGGAGCTTGCCCAGTTTCGGCTGCTCGGTGATCTGAGTGACGCCCCTCACCGCGATGTCTTCCAGGAACACGGCGTTCTGGGACAAAGAGGAAACAGACCAGGTTAACACGGAGGAAGAAGCACCTTTGTAGAGTGTACAATAAGGGCTTAATCACAATAAAATGATGATTAGACATGGTTTTCAAACTATTCAAAAAGTGAATATCGAGTGTGTCGCTTAGACTAAAAAATCCCTAAAAACATAATTTTAAAAAGTAATATTTCTGAATTTCTGTAATTAAATTTGTTACGTTGACATGACATCACAACATTCTCCAGGACACTAATGCTGTACTTCATTTTGAATTTGAATTTTGAATGTCAGCTCAAAATAATCTTGTTTAAATGCAGTTTTTTGTTGTAATGCAAAAGTGAATGTGTCTAGAACAGTGGTCACTAACCTTTTTCAGCTCGTGAGCTACTTTTAGTCTGAGCACAGCCCGAAGATCTACCTACAGATTTACATCATTTTATTTATATAGCGATGTTGACAGTTTTCAGACTAGTCTATAGTCTATTGAAACACTGTTGGCCTATAGACTTTCTTTAGTAGGCTATTATAGTAATAATATTTCATCAAAATGTAAACCTGCTACAATGTAACACATAGGCTAATTTAAAAATAAAGTATTGTGGCTACAAAAAAAGAATGTTATGAAAGAGTTAAAGCTGTCATCACCTCACTTCAAACTACTGTGTGATTGGTGATTACCATGGTAACAGTGAGGGGAGGGGCTTGAGAAAGACAGCTTTCCTTTTACTCGCATCAACAACAAACAAACAAACTTCTGTTTTGGAAAACACAGCGTGAGCAGGTAGTAGTCTGACTTTTAAAGCCTAAATTGTACTTCAGATAAACTGAATTATAGATCAATCTCAAAAACAAAAAAAATGACTTTGCTGATACAGGATTAGTACAGGTAGATAAACCAAAGATATTGTTCTCAACTAAGAGAAAAGTGACTTTTCTACAATTCTCCTGGACATGTCTGTGAACAGAAACATAAAGTGTAAATCAAATAAGAAGTGCAATGCTTGTCTGAAAAATCACAATTAGATATTTTCACCCAACTGTGCAGCTCTAATTTGGAGCCTCCTACACAAGTCACACCCTGCTCCAAACCAGATGTGGACCAGAGCTCCCAAGTGTGCAGCAACAGCAGCGCTAACAATAAAACATTGTTTTAGATTTTATTACAAGCAGCTGTGCCATCTCTCACTGCACACAATTCTGACATGTTGTGAAGGCCGATCTCGTGGACAACCTTGAATAGAAATGTCATCATTTTATTCTATAGGGTTGTAGAAATGTGTTGAAAAAGTACGTGGGAGGGAGAGAAAGTCCTTACATCACAGTAGGCAAAGAAGCAATCTTCATTTAGTTGTCATCAGGTCAGCTCAAAAACAGCTTTTCTTATTGTTATAAGGACACTACATTCATACTCTTCACAGGCCTGTTTCAATGGAAATCCACACAATTCATCTAAAAGTCTAAAAACGACACATTTCAGCTCTTCTGAAAAGGAACAAACACTAAAGTTTGTAAAATCACACTTTTTTAGAGGATTTTCAGTGTTTCTAATGAAGGTCAATAGGACAAAATGGCTCAAACAGAACAAGAGACAAAACTACAAACTGCTTCTGCACAAAAACTACAAAATCATCCAAGTCAAAGTTGGACTGATTCTGTCCAAGGCTGGAATAAAAGCTCCAAACAAATCCAGTTTAGATTCACATTTTAGATGAAAAATGGACCATTTTAGACTCTTCAAAATTCAACCACAAAAATACTCCATATCTGCTCACAAACACCCGTTTTACCTCTGTGGTGTTTCATTTAGCCTCAATAGTTGAAGGATTGTGGTTAAACTAACTCTAAAAACGGCCCAACAGCAGCGCTAGCTAGCGGCGCTAACAAGCTAACATGCTAAATATGCTAACTCGGACTTTTGTTTACATAGCATTTCATTAGGATAAGCGTCTTTTAACAGGCCTCACTGTTGTTTTTATGACACACAGAGGTGGAAAAGCACTAAATAAGAATATACTCAACACAAACAGACCTGGTCCAGGCCAGGTTAAGACCTGGTCCAGGCATGGTTTGTTTTTTTTTTTTTTTTTTTTTTTTTTTTAGTCCTGGTTTAGACCTGGTTCAGTCCAGGTTTAGACCTGGTTTGGACCTGGTTCAGACTGGTTTAGACCTGGTTCAGTCCAGATTTAGACCTGGTCCAGGCATGGTTTAGTCCTGGTTTAGACCTGGTTCAGTCAGTTTAGACCTGGTTGGACCTGGTTCAGACCTGGTTTAGACCTGGTTCAGTCCATTTAACCTGTCCAGGTAGTCTGGTTACTGGTTCAGTCCAGGTTTAGACCTGGTTTGGACCTGGTTCAGACCTGGTTTAGACCTGGTTCAGTCCAGATTTAGACCTGGTCCAGGCATGGTTTAGTCCTGGTTTAGACCTGGTTCAGTCCAGGTTAAGACCTGGTCTAGGCCTGGTTTAGTCCTGGTTAGACCTGGTTCAGTCCAGGTTTAGTCCTGGTTTAGACCTGGTTCAAAACAACAACAACAACATTTGGCTCTAAAATAGGCTTAAATCTATTTTATATGTGCAGCTCTTTATATGTAGCCTATTCGTTTTGCTTTTTGAGACTTAAGAGTCTAGTTTGCAGAAGCCATTATTAAAATTGATTATTGATTTAATTTAGTTAAAAGCTGTACCTATAATTTGCATCCTTAGCCATTAATGTAATATTTGGTATCGGCACTGGTATCGGATCGCATACTGGCGTATCGGTATCGGATCGATTAAAAAAAAAAAGGTATCGGAACAACACTACTATAAAGAGGCGGGGCTTATCAGGTCTACAGTTTTGCACAGGAAGTTAATGGGCCTGTTTCTATTTCGAAGCTGTTTTACATAATTTTGTGTTTTAGAAAAAAACAAAACGAAAACAAAACTATATATAGATATAGTTATAGTATATTCCCAAAAGGGCTCTTTTCGTGAGAAGAATGATCAAAAATCCGTTGTTCTTGTGAATTCAAAAGCTTGTCAGAAACAGTGGCTGAAGCCTGTTTTTCCCTCTAAACCAGGCTGTGTTCAATTATTCATTTTTACAGCCTTCCTTGCTCCGATTTGTCCAAGGCATTAGAAGAGGTTTGTGCACTACATTTCCAACAGCAAAACTAATTCTTACTTTGTACATTCATTTTCAAAAGTGACAAATGATTTTTTTTTTTCCCAGGAGACGCAGCAGCTGTATTCAGAACCCACTCTTCTGCTTTTTCCCATTAAAAAGCTTGAAAACATCCTTCTTTGATTTGTTAGCATGAAGCTCATTTACTCAAGTATATCTCTCATCTGACAAACGCTTGTTATCCGACTCAAACAGAAAGCAACTCATCCTATATTGTGAAAACGTATAGCAATTATGAAAAGTATGAAAAGGCATCGGCCCAGATCCATTAGCGCTTCTATTATGATAAATAACAGCACAGGAACGAGATGCAAACGCAGAGTCATGGCTGGATAAATGTTTTTACTTTGCAGAGGTAGAATATATTAAGGTGCATTGGAAGTCAGTGTTGTTGTCACATTATGAAAATGCTGTTTAAATACTAAGGAAAATAAGAATTAGTCTCTTTGAAAGCATCTTTATTCACGTCGTAGCCCTGATGTAAGAGCTTTGTCCCTTATCTAGCTTCGATCACATCCTTTCAATAAGCTTCTGCAATGTCAAAAAAGTTATTTACAGAATGTTTTTTTCATCACCAAGCTCTACTGATGATGACAGAGTGTGACCAAAATGCAAAGTCCTCTCCGGAACATTCTAAACTCGGGTCTGTGAGGCGAGCAGCAGCAGTTTGTGATTACATTGTGCTCTATGGAAAAAGGCTTTCTGGACTGACGGGACTTTTCCGCTGCAGAACCGATTGAGCAGCCACTACGGCAACTCAAGACAGTATTCAATTTTTCATTTCGATTCAGTTTAGTTTATTTTCCACAATATGCCGTCATTACAATACAGAAAAAATGGACACCCAGTGAAGCTTATATTATTAAGCTAGCAATGTCTATGTATCCAGATATTTGAATAGATTAATGTCTTGAATACAGACCTTGGATGTGTTTGGAAAGAATCCGTAGAGAGGCTTTCAAGTATTAATACGAACATTCTTGTGGAAATCGGACCGCAGTGGACTGGAGCTGGTGTACAAGGCACATATTCCAAACCAAACTCCCCTCACAGTCAGTGTACAGGGGAAGTAACAAGAAAAGTTCTGGGTTAAACCTGGTCTGGCAGAATAGATCTCTATGGTAACATGCGTCGAACTCCAGCATGCACTTTGTTTTGAGTCATAACTGAACAGACTACACATGCGTTAGCTCGACTAGCGCTGATCCCACTACATACAGCTCCGCTCGGACTGCTGGATCAGCTTCCACCGCCGTGACCCGAGCAATCCCTTTGAAAAACAGGAGTTGTCTGTCCTCCTGATATAGTTATTTTATCTTCAACGAGGACTTCTATATCACAAACCCACATCCCCGGCGCATACCCGTCTTGAGCCCTCGGGGCCACGCAGCCCTGCAGAGCAGACTGGAGCGGAGACAGCGGGTGAGGGGCCCGCGGCAACCCCCACAGGAGTCTTGAGGCAGAGAGGGGCGAAGCTGCATGTTGTGGGACCAGAGCGTAATGCACAATAATAAAGCATTCTCTCTGGGGTGCACGGTAGCCAAGTGATTAGAGCTCTGGCTTCAAACCTGGGTTTATACTAGTCTGCTCATTCTAAGACAATTTACTGCAGTAATTATTCTCTAAATTATTAGGAAACAGGGTCAACACCTAGTCATGTACTGGGATCAAAAATACCGTCAAATATCGTGACACCGCTATAATTTTGAAAACTACCATGATATCAACTTTTGGTTACACCGTCCAGGTCTAAGCTTGAAATGAAACATTGTTAAAAATAAAAAAAAATGTTTTGGCAAGAACCAAAAAAAGTAACCTTAGTTAAGGTACTGGTTTCGAAAAGCAAGTACCATCAAAGCACTGGTCTTTTTCCTACAAAAAAGTAAAATAAATAATAAAGAAGTGGAGCCTTACGGAAAGTACATAAACTGCTTGTTTTTTTTTCAAGCCATTCTAAATCTGTTTTAAACAAAATGTAAATAACTCATGGAAAAAGCACAAAAGGTCTATGATTATTTTCAGAACATTACCCGTGCCAAGCTGTCACTACAATGAACTGATTTGTCCCTGGTTTATAGAACGATGAAGTTTTCAGACGTTTTTCCTGGTATCAGCTCAGTGGACTTTATCAGCCGCCCAGCAGTCTGACTCCGGAGCAGAGCACTCAAGCGATAGAGCGGCTTCTTCTTTAATGACAGGAGAGTAATGGGACTCTCCTGCCTCACCTCTGCTGTATCACGGCCTATATTAGATTTACTTTAATACAGGTTTCAGTAACAATAACAAGAGAGACACTGCCCTCGCACTATTGATTCTATTTGGTGCAGAGGTTTTCAACTTTAGACACTTGTAACTCCATCGTAGCTTAATCTGGATGTAATGAATTATCGATTGGATCATTTTGACTTGACTCACGTTTGCAATTATAGAAGTAGAACAGAACGAGGACTTACATTGAGATCTAGAGAAAACGGGTGAAAAGCAATTTCTTTCAGATCCTACTGAAGTCTACGTTAAGGCTGCTGCATTTTCAAACCACCACATTCAGCACCACGGACAGCACCAATCGTCCTCGTGCTGCGTTCAGACCAGACAGCGTCAAAGCGCGTGTCATTTTCGCGTGTTGAAGGGATTTTGGCGCAGAATATTTGACGCCCTAAAACGCCCCTAAGCGCGTTAGGGGTGCTGGGGGACAAGAAGACTTTTTACGCCCTACGCGCCTCCTGGTTCATGCTTGTTTGCAGAAGGCTTTGTTTTGCTCGTAGACAGATCACGTTGAGAGAGAGGGAAGGAAAGAAATAGAGGCTTGCTGTATTTATA
This sequence comes from Mugilogobius chulae, assembly GCA_038363315.1. NCBI lineage: Eukaryota > Metazoa > Chordata > Actinopteri > Gobiiformes > Gobiidae > Mugilogobius > Mugilogobius chulae. The sequence continues at coordinate 35,220,412 of CM076405.1, forward strand.
AAACGCAGCTAACTTACTTGATAGCACAACTCTCTCCTCCTCTACCGCAGTGGCTTAAAGACAGTAAAAGTATTTCATTTTTAATAGATGTATTGTCAGTCAGATCATGTCTCGCATTGTTTGTTTTGCCGTGTCGCCAGATTTTCAGCGCAACGAGTGACCAAGCCTTTGAAAAAAGCTCAAAGCAAGCGACCTTTCGTTAAAAAGTTATTAAAAAACTGTGTCACTACGTCACAGGAGAGTAGTGTCTGATTGGTGGACCCGCGTTCAGACACTTGAAAGTTCAGCGTGCCGAACTCAGGCGTCTACTTAACAAGACGCGGCGTGAGCAGACGCCCGAACAAGCACGCCATAAATTCGCTAGACGCCTCAAGGCACAAGTTTACTGTGAGCGTTTGTATGCTTATGTAATAACAATGGCGTGGTCCAAAGGATGTTTTGTAGATTTATTTGTGATTAAAGTTCCCAGAAGTTTGAAGAGTGCTATACAATAAGAGTGACAGTGGGATAGAGGCTGGCTCCCTTTTATAGCTCAAGGCCCCTCCCACAAGCCAATTAACACATAGACAAAAGGTTTCCACGATAAACCACAATCATTTTATATCTTAATCATTAATGAAATATTGCAAATAATACTTGACAAAATAGTTGTCTCTTTACGCCTGTAGCACACACAGAATAATTGATATTACCCGTAATTTCTGGATTATAAGCCGCTACTTTTTTCTTAAGCATTGAACACTGCGGCTTATAAGGCAATGCAGCAAAATTATAGATTCTCATAGACTTACTATTAACAAGTGCGTCTTATATGTACTTGATCATTTTTCTTACTTAAATCTAGTGGGTGCGGCTTATATTCAGGTGCGCTCAATAGGGCAGAAATTACAGTATTTATTATAGGCTCAAAATCAACATTTTGTGGTGACGTCACTATGACGTAAGATGCTACTGACGTGCACTTGACGCAATAAAAACAGGAAGTACGCGGAGCGCTCGGTTTGATTGTTGGGACCGGTGAACGGGCAATGTATACTGGTAAAATATTTGATGGCAGCGAAAATTATATGGTTGGACAGCGGCCTAGTGTGCACCCAAGACGACTGCGATGGATTGTGGATAATAAACCGGACGAAATCGGCGCGGATGAACTGGGAACGGGATAAATGAAGAAACAGGTAGGTGGCTAGCATGTGTGTGGGTGTGGGGCTTAGGCGCAACCTGCTTCGTCACATTTACATTGACTTAACATGTAAACTGGACACACTGGACACTCCAACGCTGTTCGGTCTTAACGCAGCATCACTATTCTTTTCTTCAGACTCTAATTTAACTCTTTCATTCCCAGTCCTATTCCCACTTTATGCAAATTTTTTACAATATTCACAGCTCCACAAAAAAACTTGTGCAACTGGAATCATGACAAGTTGTACAAATGAGACCTACAAGTGTATAATTGAACTTCAAATTTTTTTAAGATACAGGATTGGAAGATATTTGACAAATTGTAACTTTTGTGTCATTTATGTAGATTCTGGTAAATTTTACAATGTGGTTGTAAGGTAACAGTTGTGGAAATAACTCTATGAAAAGCTCAACAAAATAGCCAAATTGGATAAAAACTGGCTAAATGTTGAGTGAAATATAAAAAATAGATAATTCACTTTGTTTTACCTGTCATATGTTTCTTTGTGATTTTTAGGCTCAGAGACACAAAATAAAGACTGACGTAGAGGAAAGTGATGCAGCAGTGTGGGCAAGAGCGACACAGCGGAGACATACCATTTGAATTTATGAACTGCACAAAGATTGACGAGCCGTAAAAATAAATTCACGACGCTTCTCTTGGGGTTTTATGGGCGACTGTGACGTATGCATACATATGTATGTCACTTACAATAACAACATGGCTGCGTCAGTGTGGGCCTTGAGAAGCAGCGCACAAGGTTATCACATTCAGATTCTGGGAGCACGATTTCGACGCAGGCCTCTGACTCATTCAATTGTACATCATGGTCAGTATGGTCCCAGTTGTATTCATTTGGTATCCAACCGTGGGCACGCGGCTTGTTTCTATATTAGACCCTGATGAGCTTGCCAAATCATGTGACGCATCAGCTAAACTAGAGGCACTTAAAACAAACAGTCCTTCATCAACGCATTACAAGCCTGGCATTTGTTATTGGAGATTATTAAAGAATTATAATAAAGGACAAACAGCAGAGCACAGTAATACAAATATGTACTGGATTTTAAAGACAATAAGTCACTGGAGTGGGGATGTCAAGATTAACCGGTTTTACAATAATCGCAAACACATCTTGCGTCTTAGGTGACGTGACAGCAGTGCGTGGGCAGCGTCAACAGAGAACAGTTGAAAGGCTGCTGAAGTTAGCAAAGGAAACAACGCTCCAGGAGTTGCATCCATTCAAAGATCTAAGTCAGGGGATGTTCTAAAGATGACCAGGCTCTTACACTTTACAAGGGTCCAGTATGCAAAACGTGTCATTGAAAAGTAGCTGCTAAAAGCGCTAACACATCCAACATGATCAGCATGTTCTTGTTACAGTGGTCCCTCGTTTATGGCGGGGGTTAGGTTACAAAAATAACCCGTGAAAGGCGAAACCCGCAAAGAAGTGATCTTCATTTTTTACCAGTAATTTCAGTTGATAAACTGTCTGGTTCTGATGTTTAGTGTCTTTTGTACAGGTACTAATGCGCTGAACACATGATTCACCGCCAGATACAACAGCGCGAGTCGTTTTTGTGACGTTTAAAGAAGGGACAGTGCAGAGTGCATTCTCCTGCTCTGCTTTTGACACGTTGCCCATCCCGCTGTGCTCCACAGCCGACCTCAGAGCCACGGATCACACGGACTCCAGAGCCGACACCAAACACATCCAGTGTGAACAAACTCATCATCGCAACTACGAGCTCAAAGAGTCAAATCCTCACCTGGAGAAACGTCCGAGCGTCAGGTCAGCTTCCCCTGCATGATCCAAACTGTCTCAAGTTTTACAAAAGAGCTTCTGTGCTGTTGTCTGTGAATGCTGCCATGTGATACGATCCAAACAGTGAGAAAAGCAGCTTACAGCGGGCGTGTATAGGACCAAAGCACTGGGAAAAAAAAGCAAAATTGCACTAAAAAAAATCAGCAAAACAGCGAAGCCGCGAAAAGTGAATCGCGATAGAGCGAAGGACCACTGTAAAATCCAACGTTTGTCCACGTCAAGGTAAAAAACTAAGTCAAATCCTTTAAACTAAGCACTCCAGAGAGTGTCACGAGGCTCACGCCAAAATCAAACGTGCATGATCTGAAAGTCAAACAAGTCTTAAAGAGATCATGTGACAACTCGCTGGATAAACAAAATGTGTGGACGACGTGATAGATATTGCATATAATACATTATTAGTGTTAATTAGTAATCAGTTCCTCGGTGTAAGTATATTGAGACCATTAAAGCAATCATTAAAGGTACAACAATGTTTTTCAAAATAGTTGAAATCATAATTCTATTTATTAGCAATTATTTTTTTAAACCATTCAAATAATAATTTCTTTCTTTCTAAAAACATAATAGTATTTTTTATTCTGTATCATAATCATGTACAATCAGTGTATTGTCACTGTCAGTGTCAGCTAAATGTTACTCATTTTGTTTTCCAAAATGATATGTATTGTTTTCTTTCTTTATGCTGATAATCGTGAATAATCACAAAACTGTGCTTTTTCTTTTCATGATAATCGTGATTCTAAAGTTTGATATTGTGACATCCCTACTCTGAGTATACGTCACTCAAGCCAAAACATAGACATGTTTTAGAAGAAAAAAAACGTACAGCCTACTGTATTTTCCAGACTATAAATCACACTTTTTTTATAGTCTGACTGGGAGTTTGGGCTGGCGATATTGACAAAATTGAATATTACAATAATTTTTGGACATATCTCGATTATTATATTCAGATGATATTGTTTCAAATCAAGAATCAACCATATCTTGACTGGGTTGACTGGACACATTCTTGGTCGATATAAGACATATACTGCCAATCGACTAACTGCCTAAAAGCCTCAGTGTCTCAATGAGCTGACCAAATATCTGACCCAAACAAACAATAAACACAGCTAAATGAGATTTGCATGTAAAAAAAAATCAGAACAACTATGAAACCAATAATTTGTGGTTTTTCGTGGCTGTCTTTCTTGTTGCCTTTTTACTCCAGACTACTGTATAGACTCAATATTCTGTCTTTGCATTTCTTCAAGACTACAATCATAATATTATGTAAAATTCCTTATTTCGACACTTCCACTGGGGTGAAACATATATAACAATTAGGACTGCAACAAGTTTACTGAATTAATAGTCAACATACTGTATGTACTAATTAAACCATTTTAAATTAGTCTGTGTTACTAGTACAACTAGTGCTGCAACTAACGATCATTTTGCCTATTGATTAGTTGGGTGATTATTCTTTTGAATTGTTGTTTAGAACGCAAAAGTCACCATAGTTTTGCACAAAATAGAGAAGGACAAGAATTTTCTAATTTGAAATGAACAAAAATAGCTACTGTACTGAAATGTTTTTTGTTTGTTTTTTTCAGTTTATGCTGAAACGCAGTTTTTCACGGAGCTATTCAATTTAAGGCCCGGGTGTCAAATCAGCCCTCCAAAGAAATAATTTGGCCTTTCATTCACTTTCCAAAAATTACAAGAACATATTTTTCTCTTGTTTGTAGATTTCTGGGGTCTATTGCTCTGGTTTTTACTCAAGTAATAGTGCCCAAATTAAGTTTCTTAATATGTCAATAAGTGTCTATTCCAGGTGCATTTTTTGACTAATTTCCAGTGAGAAAATGTTGGATCTTTCATATTTTTTAGCCAAACAATCCACTTTGTTCTTTTTCTTAAGACACATCTTATTTGAAGACAGTTAAAATGTGCTTCAACAAAGATAAATATGACTTATTTTACTTGTTATCACGCTTAAGATTATTTTTAGTCCTGATTGAATTCCACTTTAGACCTGGTCTAGTCCTGGTTTAGGTTTGGTTTATTGCTTCGATATTGGACAGTTTGTAGAGCAATAAATATCCACTGCAGCATTGGTTGGTATTTCTATAGAAATAAATCTAGTCCCGTGAATGTTTTGGTGTCAAAAACAGCAACGCATTACGCAACTATTCGGCCCAGAAACCGTGGTCCTCGGTAAAATCTGGCCCTTTGGAAAAATACGTTGAATAGCCCTGCTTTATGATTTGAGTTTGTGTGACTAAAGTTTGAAAAAACAGAACCAAATACTTGTGTGATTATTTCATTTGTAGGAGGATTCTGGGCGATTTTCAAATGAGAAAATGCTTGTCCTTCTCAGATTTTAGCAAAATTATACATTTTTATGATTATTTAAATAGAAAAACTTTAAAATCAGTAAAAAATAAATTCAGTCAGTTACAAACTCCTGGTCTAATTTAGATTCATTCAATTTTTCCCCAGTGAAGCTAAAAAGCAGTTTAGTCTGTAAATACAAGCCACACCTCCAAAAACCCTACAGCGACAACAAAATCATGTGACTTTTACGTTCGAATCAATAATGGAAGAATAATCTCCCAGCTAATCGATGACCAAAATGCTCGTTAGCTGCAGCCCTAATAACAATAAAAAAGCATAATTACTGTATATGTTTAAGTGACCTCATTTTCTAGACCTAGTTCCTCTCAAGGGGAATGCCTCCGAAGCAGACCGTACATTACTCAGCCTAAGGCACATCTCCTGCTGCGTTCATGTACTGCAGCGGTGCATTGTGGGTCAGATCTCACCAGCTTGACCTTCTCTTTCCTCCTCTTCCCCGGCGTGGATCCGGACGAGCTGGGGCCGGAGTCCTGGACCGAGTTCCCGTCGTCGTCCACCTCGGGCTCCTCGTCGTCGAAACACCAGTCGGGCAGCGGGGGGGCGGAGGGCGCGTCTTCCTCGTCTCCGTAGCGACGGAACAGCTCTTTCAGGTACTCTCCCTTGTAGATGCCAGGGGCCCGGGCCTGGGAGAAGGCGGCCACGGCTGCTTCCACGCTGATAAGAGAGAAGAGTGGGTGACAGGCGGAGTGGAGGGTGCAGTTCAAGGTAAACGCTACACCAACACTGTACTGTTCTAGGATTTATCTTTGACATGTGATACAGGCAGAGGACCCTGGGTGGTTAACATAGTCTGTCCCTCTGCAGTTTGGTTTGACTTAGGAGAAGGGATATTATGTGCAACAGGAAACTGTTCAACTAGAGCTGGGCGATAGTGACAAAAATGGATATATTGCCCAGCTCTGTTCAACCATGTCTTTAAAGGAGACCTGTTTCTTTTTTTTATGTATTTAGGAATAAACTATAATATACTGTATGTAGATAGACAGTAAATTACATTTTGTTTTAGGTAAAATACAAAACCAGCTTAGAAACAGAAAGAAGTTCATTTACTTCCTGTATAAAACTGCAGAACTGATAAACCCCGCCTCTTTCTAGTGTTAAGCCCCGCCTCTTCATTGTAAGATTTTAATGTAAGCAGGAGATTTGACATTTTTAAAACTGTCTCTGTGACTTGTTAGAACTGCACATACTTGACTATGAATCACAACTAAATATAGATAAGTGGGCGGGGATAGGTGGTAGGTGAGAACAGAGTTTTTCTGAGCTGCAGGACAATACAAAATTACTCAAACATGCAGGAATCTTACTGAATAAAACTTTGAGTAAACTAATGATGAGAGAAGGCCGTTAGAACAAGGTTATAAACTTTGATGAATACATTTTGCACAATAGGTCACAATAGCTTCATTCATGATCACTGTCTCAATGATTGGACTAAATATCTGATGCTAAATGAACTCACGAGACCACAAGCTCAGAATTTGCAATGTACTTTCAATTTTGGTTGACTGGTTGTGAAATGAATGAAAGTATCAACTTTCTACCCTAATATGGAAATTTACAAAAGCCAATTCAACAGTTACCATCGAAATAATAGAAAAGTTGTCCCATTTCAAGTCAGGTTTGCAAACTTCCATAAGAATACATCAGCAAAAAAATAAATAAAAAAGTCAACAAAACAGGCATGGAACAACCCTGATCACTACTGGAAAGTTTATCTATTTATCCAACCCTAATTCTGTGTCAAAATATGCATTAATAAATGCTATTTTAGTATTCAACTCAAATTTCCATTGGTTTAACATTAAACCAATTGAAAAACAAACTTAGGTTTAGAGAATAGTAGAGAATTGTACAGCAAACCATTTGAATTTCAGCTACTTTTAAAACTAAAACTTAATGACATCACAAGATAGACCAGAGCATCTTCATCTTTGGTATTTAGAGTTTAGAACGGGCCCAAAAAACCCAGCCCAACCCAGCCTGAGCCCGCGCACGTAGTGTCCAAACCCGACTTATTCTCTGTGTGTCTGAGCCCACTCACTCAACTGTGGCCTTTTAATGAGAGAAAAAGCACATTACTGATGTGTCTCATGTGTGCACGTTTACACTCTCTCCACCAGAAGTGCTTCCTCTCTACCGCACATCTCTCTCTCTCTCTCTCGTTCCTTCTTTTCTCACCCAGCTCGTAAATAAAGTGCACGCTTTCTCTCGTTTCTCTCTTCACTTACTCCACGCATTAAACGCATCTACCTTTCTAGTTGGCGATTTTAAACACCTGCTTTTTGTCACTGCGGTGGTTTTGCGCTGTGTTCTAGTGAGGCTGTCAATCAGAGCCGGATCTAACCTTTGGGGGCCCTAAGCAAAAATCAGCTTCAGGGCCCTTCAGTCTTTTCTACAAACATTAATCATTCATGCCAAAACAACGTTTAAATTGACTTTTTTCATTATAATTTATAACTATACACAAAGTGATAGACAAAAATAAGTGTGAGCTAAATAATATTTCTCACAATAAAGACAAAATGTAAGCTCCGCCCCAGAAACTTTTGAATAAATAAATGAATTTTCCTAAATTAGATGCATTTTCCCTAAATTTGAGTGAGCTATTTTAGACCACCAAATCTTTAATTGTATGCATCATTTTATCATTCATATTATTGCACCTCCTCAAGATTTTTCTTGTAGTCTGTGTTTCCAAGTGGGGCCCCAGCCCTGTCCCTCTCCCTGTGAGCTCCGCCTCTGTTTCCTCTTCATGTGCTCACACTGTAACAGCTGATAAACTACATCGCGCTGGACTTTTTGGAGAGAAATATATAATCTAAACTTTTTCGGGACAAATAGCCACATGTTTTATGTAGCTTTTTAAAGATTGTATACATAAAGATGCAGATATTCATCGTATTTTGCCACGGTTATTTTGCGATCTGCAGACGTTTAATTCATCACCTATTTGTGTGCGTAGTTCAGCCAATACTTGTCCTATTGACGCAAAATAAAGATTGGCTGAGAGCTTATGAGGTACAGAACACGTACATTTGTTGTCCAAACTGTTGCCAGAATATTTGATTTTGCGCTCTGTGCTGAGAATGATCAGACACGTTTCTGCTTTCGTCAGTCTTCAGCGCAGTAGAGGGAAGCGGCTGTGTCTTTACCCAACACTGCCATGTCTAAAGAACACAACAGGTGAGGGTCCATCACTTTTAAGCTTGTAGGATTGGTCAAATAGGGTTTATGTACAGCGCCAACCAAAGGGAGAAGCCAACAAGCATGAGGACTGGACTGACATAAACTCGAAAAACTATCAGCACGCAAAAAGGAGGCGGGGCCCTAGGCAATTTGCGTAGTCTGCGTATAGGAAAGTACGGCTCTGCTGTCAGTCAGCCGCAGATCATGTTTAGTGCGGCTCTGAGTCTTCACCCGAACCTTGCCTGGGTCTTAGAACTAAGTGAGAAATGTGGGCTAGGTTTGGGGGGTTTGGGTCCAGAATCTAAACTCTATTGGAGATACAGAAAGTAGGATTACACAGACATTAGTGATCAAAACAAATCACAACTTTAAGTATGTTTTTGCTGAGGTAACGACATTATAACAGGACTAAAAACTAAAAGTCGTGAAGTTTGTGTGTTTAATGAGACAGTGCCATTACACAACCGCTTCTGCTTTCTGTTACTACTTCGAGGACTGTAGGTGGAAAAGCACCGCACCCCACATCCCCCGACTCCAAAACAAAAAGTGTTTATTGTTCTCGTCAGGAAACAGTGGGTGGCTAGGATGGGTCCGTGTGCATTTCCGAGGGGATTCAGACTTTCCCCCGTCTGGTCTATACGTCCTTCTCTCCCTCCTCTGCTTTCCTGCTCTGAATTATGCACGCGGGTCCGTCCTGAGGTGCCGAGCCGCTGCCTTGATTAGTCCTGACAGTTCCCACGGCTGGACCTATGCGAAAGCTTTTCCTGACTGAAGCTTTGTGACAGTATAACCTGGTGTGATGCTGATGATTGCGGCGGCGGTGGTGGCTTATGTTTCTTGGGCAGAGCATGAGTCAGACGAGGCAGGCGATGTGACCTGCATGCAAACCCGCTGCAGCAGCCTTACCTCCAGTCCATCTTTTCCACCAGGTAAGCACAGATCAGAAAGCCTGTGCGGTTGAAGCCATGCGTGCAGTGAACACCTGAGGGAGGAAAAAAAAAAGAAAACACTATGTCAGGAGGATTTGGAGAGCATTTCAAACACAGATCCGCAGAATATAGAGATTCTGTGGGTGTAAACATCAGCGCACACAAAGAATATGCATTTAAACTGTACAGATAACACTGTTGTACGGATGGAAATCACAACTAATCAACTATTTTAGTAATCAAATATTCATTAGCTGGTTTTATCTAAGTTTCAAAACATGCCATGTACTAAGACAACCTCAGATTGTATAGAGTTGACTGATGAGCGATAAAATTTGTGTTTATACATTGTTTTTTTTTTTTTTTTTAGTCGGTTAATTGATCGATGGAGTTTTAGTCGACCAATATTTTGGGTTTAGGATTTACAGCAACAAAAAGGGGTGAATCAGCTGAAGTTTTGGGACAAAATCATTGGTATAAAATCTCTTTTTAGAAATAAAAACATTAGGCCTATTTCCTATTCTTTTCTGTCAAAATCTAGAGCAAAACTCCATAGCATTTTTTTTCCAAGCACAGATGGGTCAGAATGATAGAATACTTTTTAATTCCTGAGCTTTTGATTAATCAGTCAATTGGACATGTTTTTAGTCGACCAAGAATGTCTTTGGTCAACAACAGCTCTATTGTTTTTGTGATGTTTCTACATCTAGATGTTTCAACACTAGGTTCTCCAAAATGTTCTCAAACAACATTAGACTGGGAAATACAGACTGGAAATAAGCTGCCTGATTAAATCTATTTGGTTTTAGGCATAATTTGACTTTTGTCATGCTAAGATTTGCAAACAGAACAAGTTGTATTCTAATTTGAAGTGAAATTACTTTTTTGTCGGTTTTCACTGAGCTAGTCTTATCATTTTCTTATTTCAAGCAAAACTACATGTTTTAAAATATCTTATTCCATCTGCAAATCATAACTTACACATAAGATCATACATTTCACTTGTAATAAGTTTGCCATGCGCCAATATGATTTACAAGCTAATTATAATAATATAATAATAGTTGGACAGGACTTATCGGTCGACGTCACTTTCTGCTCTAATGCCCATGTCACCTGCAGACAGATACACAGTCTGACTAGTGGCTGTGGAAACCACTTTGATAAAAACAACAAAACAAGATAAGAGCAGCAGTTTGGGTCAGTTCTGAACCGGTCTGACGAGGGTCCTGTGCTTTTTCACTCACAGTCACAGGACTATCGATTATCAACCATAATCCGGCCAATGTACTGCAGACATTCTGGACATGTTGTACCTCGTTTTAAAGCTTAGATCTTCCAGAATATACTATTTCTATTCAATCAGCAATCAGATCAATATTTACTGCAGTTATCACATTTATCAGTGGAGTTGTTTGCTGTCGGACCACACCTGAACGCAGCGCCAGGCTGACGCTCTGAGGCAGCTCTGAATTTAAATGCTCTCTACTCTACTAACGCAAGAAAAGGAAATAACTTCATCACAGATGACGCTGCAACAACAGAAAGGACTTTTATTTCAACAAAGAGTCAGTGTGGAGAAGAGGGACAAATGTTGTTTGGATTAAGGGAATTCTTTTGTGAAGACTAGGGATCTGAGAAGAGTTTATTTGAGCGCTGAAAACTTTACTTCATTGTAGCTCAGTGTGTTTAGCAGTTAGCTCATGATGCTATAACTACAACATTGCCTCACCTCATTCTCTCTGGCGACAGTAAAGTGACTGTGTCTAAGTTGAAGATTACTTCAGTTGTACAAGTCTATCAATAATAATGTTATACAAACAGTCTTTAAGTCACTCTTAAGAGGCAAAGTACACTGACTGTCACCTAAATAAACCCAAAGTAAAATCCCTAAATCAGCTCAAAAAATGTTGACTAAATCTAGTCCAAATCTGGACAATGACTGAGTAAAGCAGGATTAGAGCAAAAACACTACAACTAGGAATATGTTTGAGCAAAAGAAATTATGCAATTCATTTTATTTGTGCAGGAAGTGCAGATGAAACTAGCTTTGGTAGGTGTAAATAACCTCTTCTTTTATCAGACGAATGACTCACACAAGGCTTAGAAAAGAAAAATATTCCTTGAAACTAACCCTGGCTCAAATCAGGACGAGGGGTGAATACATTTTCTACTTTCTAATATCATACACCACTTACACCGCAAAAATGAAAAATTCAGTCTGTCGCTTGACCCGTGTCGACGTCGAACAATGTAGCGTAATGCGTTAGAGCCGGCCCAGTGGTTTAGCAGAATCTAATTCAAAAGGTTCACTCCTCGCATCAGTAACATCGGCCCTCGCTGAGACGTAGCGGTGCGTGCGACCGGAGACGGGGCATCACTCACAAATCCAGCCTTCGGAGCCCCGTCTGGTACAATGGGGGTCCTGCATTTACATTCATATATACAAAAACATCGCGCCGAGGAAAAGATGAAACGCCGAGGGAGATGACAAAAAAGCCTGCATGAAAACAATAAAGGAGAAAAAAGGTGGTTTGGATGCAAGAACAAGAATAGATTTGTCTGGTGAAGAATTGGACACGAATCAATCTTGTTCGATTTACAAATGATAAAACGATGTCACTAATGTGTGTTGTTGATAAAGTAGAAGGAATGGAATTGGGGCTGGGTAATATCGTGATAGAAAGCTCATATGTTCTGCTTTTTGGATGAAATGGTCATATTGCGATTTCTCTATGCAGGGTTTGCACACAATGTATTTTATGATTTTTCCATGACGTTTTCAAAACAACTGCCAACATTTCCATGACTTATCAACTAGGGCTGCACGTTATTGACAAAAAATCGAATTGCGATTTTTCTGTTTGATATTTCGATGCGATATTCGATGTTTATTAACATGTGTATAAATGTTTTTTTTTCTGTTGAGCATACAATTTTGTTAACCATCGAAAATATAAAAAATAGTCTGCCCTATTAATTTGAAAAAATAACTATGCATACATGTTAGGCATTTGTACTTCTGAAGATACAACCAAGATTGATTGGATGTTGTGCTTGATAATTCAGTGGCCTGTATAAAAAGTAAAGGTATATACATCTACGCCGGCAGATGGCGCCAACTTCCCCTGCAGCTCTGGCATGTCAGACTGAAAAAAAAAGATTGCTAAAACTCTAATAACAATGTTTATCTCATAAGGACTGGGCAAACCTCCGTGACACTGCGGTGTTTATGGACTAATACAGTCATGCAGCTTTTATTCACTTGGATTTTATGTTTGTGAAGAAAACAGACTGGATTTGCCTGGGAAACTATCGATGTTTTGCGGTTAGGTAACAGCTAACGCTAGCAGCAGCTTTAAAAGTGACTTTATTTATGAGTGGTTTTATTGAATACGAGCTGGAACGGTCATAAAATCACTGTTTAGACTTCTGTTCAGTCGTGTTGAGCAGTTCAAAAGTCTGTCGCTGTGGTGCTGCTTTGTCTCTGCCTTCGTAGTGCGCGTGTCAAAAAAGAAATTAAAAAGGAGCTAATGCGTAAGAAAAGGAGAAAAATCGCGGTGGTCAATATCGCGGTATCATTCGATATCGATAATCATGCAGCCTATATCAACACATAGATTACAATAAATATTTGTCTTAATTAATGATTTTTTTTTTTTTTTTTTTTTTTTTTTTTTTTTTTTTTTTTTTTTTTTTTTTTTTTTTTTTTTTTTTTTTTTTTTTTTTTTTTTTTTTTTTTTTTTTTTAGAATCATATTAACATGAATTTCACAGATTACTAACCATACATAACAAATGAAAATGTTCAGGTAAAATTTAACCAAATTTCAATGGGAACTTTTTTTTTTACTCGCACTTTTTCTATGTCCTCGCTGAACAAGAAGGGGACTGTGTCAAAGCAAACTATTTTGGAAACTATCTTGATTTATGAGAGCAATATTTCTTTTGTTCTCATATAATCAGCTAGATTATTAAAAATGTCTTTATTAATTATGTCATTTGTGACTTTTTGTGACAATTTTAGACCTAATTAAAAGTCTCTGAATAAAATGTGGTTATTACTGAACTAACTTGCTTTAGAGACCTGGATAAAAACGTTTTCTGTGTATTTAGCGGTAGCCTAGAATGACACAGAGTTTACTATATTTGTGCCGTGTTCTTGTGTGACAGATGCCGTGTCTTGTGTGACTAAAGCAGGTGGAAGTTCCTGAGATTAGCATGAAGCCGTTTGAAAACTCAAAAAAAAAAAATGTCTGGATAGAAGCTAACACAGCATCGAGCTGGCAGTTCCGTGTGTGCTGCGCGTAATGCCTTTTCTAAAAACTCAAAAGCGAACAAAATTAGACGAATCCCATGAAATATTCCTGTAGGTAACTTTTTTTTACTTCTTCATTTATTAACTTTTGATTAAAAGGCTGAAAATCTGGCAACACTGGTCCGCTTTGACAGACGGTTTTAGCGGTTGATAGTGAATTGTGTTTACCTCAAAGACAATAGGAAAATAAATGGTTACAACAGAGGTGTCCAAACTTTTTCTCAGTGGGACACATTTTGAAAGTTATATGGAGAGCGGAGGGCCATATAAGTCATTTCAAATTTTGCATTTGACCTAATTTTAATGAACCACCAAACTTTTAAAAAGGCATGTAACATTTGTTTTAGGTTCGAAGAGCATCAAAATGCTTGACAGAAGAATTGCACAAATTTGAAATTAAAAACAACACTTTTTTGTAATTTGGGCCAATCTAGCAGGCGTCTGAGGGCCAAAACAAATTGGTCCAAGAGCCACATTTGGCTCCTGGGCCGCACTTTGGACATGCCTGGTCTACAAGAATTGTGATGTTCATTGTTTGCCACATCGCCCTGCCCAAGCAAAAAGTAACATCTACGATACGTTAAAAACATATGCGCCAATTGCCAAACAAGACTTTTTGTGCTTAAAACCAGTGTTGTCAAGCGATTAAAAAAGTGAATAGATTAATTAATTATGATCAGTAATTAATTAATCTAATTAATCAATTTTTAATCTCGCCTAAAAAATTGCTGAGAAAAACACTCAACTTAAGTGTTTTAGTTTTGTTTTTATCCAATTTAATGAATTACATTATTGTCGCAGATGAAAATATTAATATATTGAAAAAAAAAAATGCAGACTTTAGGAAGTGTTTTGTTGCTAAGTTGTCAAGTTGAACAGCCCTTAAGTCCACTTTGTAACTCACAGATGGAAACAATGAAGTTAAAGATTTCAAAATAGATTAATGCGATTAAAAAATTTGACTCGATTAATATGTTTGTGATTAATTAATCTCAATGAATGCACTAATTTGACATCCCCTACTTAAAACACATAAGTAGGATGACCACATGTCCTGCTTTTTCACTGGTGATGGAGCATGACTGTGTTAAAATGTGATTTTGTGCATTTGTCTGGTCTCTGTTTGTGGCTTCACGTGATAAGCAGTACCGCACGCCCATCAACAGTTGTCCCCGCCCACCGTTTGTGAGAGAAACTTCAGTCTAAACGGCGATAGTGAGGGAGAAGGCGGATGTCATGTGCGCGTGCGGAGACGAAACTGTGGCCAGTGAGGCAAAAAACAAACAAACAGTACAATACAGTAGGGAATAGACTGAAACGCACTCGGTCCACCAGAGGAGGCAGGGAGATGCTGGGTAAAACTAGCTTCTCATCAGCCACAGAGGGGAATAGGGCTTAAAACGACATGTGATGTGAAGCTTATCAAAAAAATATGTGTAAACTATTTTGTTGACGTTCATTTTAAATCATTTGATAACCTATTCACTTTTTGTATTCCAATGACATTTAGCTGCTTGTTCTTAAGGTCTATTAAATATTATTGGCTTTTTTGTGGCAATTTTCTACAAGCAAATGACTCAGTGTTTGAATTTTGGATATCTTGAAAACAACATTCACAGCGTTATCTGAAATTGGATATGATGCACAGCTCTATCTAGAGGACTTTATCAGACCCTGGCAAACTGTGGCCCGGAGGCAAGATGAGGACATTCACCTGTTTTAATCAGGCCCCCGGCATGTTTTTGAGATAAGCTCTTTACCCTGCAAAGTCTTCTTATCTAGTCTAGGTCAAAACTACTAGAATTTAGAATTCATTTGGGTTACTTATTTAGAATAAACTTGATAATACCTGGTCACATCTCACTTATTTCAAGACATTTCTGACTGTTTACAAGATGTTTTAGCTTGACTCAAATTTGAAACTCTATTTGAACAAGGCAGAAACATCTTGAAGTAGAATTACATTTTTTGCAGTGTATTTTTTGTCTTGCATGTCTATGGAGCACAAGTGTGCACTTGTGTTCTTAATACACACAATGAATGGACACAACTAAAAGATAAATTTTATACAAAATGTACTTGCAATAATAAAAAATTCTTTCAATAATTGTGGTGTGGTCCTTTGTCACTTGTCTCGGAGAAGAACTGCCACCCCCTGGCCTATTGACCCTATTTTGTCCCGCCCACTTGGCTTGGAAATGCACTTCCTGTTTAGCTCTGTTAAGGTAGCTAACATGTTTGTTTGTCAGTCTTGTGGGGAAACTTCTTTGAATAAAACAACAAAACAAAACAAGAGCAGCTGTTTGGATCAGGTCTGAACCGGTCTGTCTCCTGAAGCTTGAGACTGTTTTTTTTCACCTGAATGTAACCGTCTTTCACCGTTAGTTGGAACTCTTCGCGGTCAATAATCGGTTAACAGATTACATAAGCGCAGCACTTTTTTTATTGTTGTTATTTTCACTTGACGTGTTATAATTAGGCACAGCAGAGCTACGTGAGTGAACGCAGAGCAGAGAGACAGACCTTTGAACTGTGCACAACATGCCTGAATAAACGTCTCTGTAAACATGTTCAATGCACTGTTCAACTATGTCTTCAAATAAACTACTCATAAATAAGGAGTCACGTTTTAAAGTTGCTGCTAACGTTAGCCGCTTAACTTAGCTGGAACAAGTCAAAAAATCGATAGTAATCCTGCATGATTGATATTAGTCCATAAACACTGCAGTGTCACAGTTTGCTCAGTCCTTATGAGATTAAGAGTGTTTTGTAGATTTAGCGATCTTTTTTCCCTCATGCCAGAACTGTTCAGGGGCAGTTAGCACCCTCTGCTGGAACAACTGAATATTTGTGTCAGTTAACCAGTCAGAGACGTCCCACTCGGTTAAGCCATTAGTCACGGTTAATCGGTCCTACTCTGATCAAAATAAAGTGTTTATTTCTATTAAAACTGTATATTCAACTGAAAACTGTTTATTATAAAACTTATCTCATTTGTCAAGCCCGTCTTACCGTGTCCCATCAAACCTATCTCAGTTTTAGGAGTTTTGGAGATGGTCACCCAACACACAAATCAAGAATCAATCAACAAAATAAAATATATATACATCTTGATTCATTGTCAGAAAGTAATAGCGTAAAACCTATTCAAACAACCAAGACAATATGTCTGAACCTATTTCTTACAGGTCAAATTTGATAACACTCTCATCATGACCAACCTTCTGAAACATTAACACCTAATCGATTAATTGAAAGAACAATCGACAGAATAACAAATCGTTAGCTAGAGCCCTGGAACGTTCCTACAGTCGTTTTGAGCGTTCTGAATCTCGTCTTCACGTCGAGTTAGAAAATAGAAGACAGTGAATTCACACTTGCCCGCTTCGGAGAATAACATTTAACAAGCGTGAGTGTCTTAACGTCACCATCTGGCTGAAGGGAGGACAGCGCTGCGTTGACATTCACACGTTCTGCTCTGACAATGGCCGAGGGTTTGATTCACAACCGGCCACGCCACGGCTTAGTCAACCGAAGAACAAGATGGATAAGGGGTAAAATAATAATAATCATCATGAAACAATGAAAAGAGCTTCGTGTTTCTACTACTCCAGCTCATGTGTGTTGGAAAAGAACTATGCGTTGGGGTTGCAAAAATGTGAAGCTATTAATTAATAACAAGTAAAGCAAAAAAAAAAAAAAGCCTGGAGCGATGGACAGACTGGGTTTAAGATGCATCCCTCCGCTGTGAGCAAGAGGCAGCTTCAAGTGAGAAAAAGCAAAGAGCGACGTTGCACTCTGGTGGATGAAGTGGGAATAGCATGTCAGGCTTCAGACTAGAGCTGTGACTATTGTGATAAATGATTAGTTGGGCGATTAGTCTTTCTATTCATTGATTATATTAGCACAGTTATATACATTATCAATCAGGAATGACTAACGCGGAAAACCCTCCGGGACAAAACGTGAACGTTAAGAAAATATTTGACTCTGATTGGTCGAAGCATCTGAACGTCGAGAGACAAGCACAAAAATGCACCAAAAGAGTCAGTAATTCTGCTCTAATTGTCCCAAATTGTCATGTTTGTTTTGGTTCAAACGTGCTCTTCTACCCACATGACAATGAATGAATGATTTCTATAACACATTTACACAGACAGAGGTCTTTCAAAGTGCTTCACACAGTAAAGCCTCCTCACTCAATAACAGCAGCAGCGATGGAGCAGCTCGGCAGAGGCAACCCGCCTGGCGCCACAACCTCCGACTAGTACCACCAAGTGTTTTCTGACCTGCATGTTATCGGTTGGTGGGGAAACCAAAGGGCCCAGAGGAACCACCCAGACACGAGAGGAACATGCAAACTCCACACAGAAAAGCCTGGGTCGTGCGAGAATCCAACCTGCAACCTTCTTGTGTGAGACCAGAGCGCTAACTGCTCTGCCACTGATAAAAGTCCCAACGTCCAAACTGGGTCCAAACTTTCACCAACACCACATGCTCCGACC